>JAOTQR010082785.1:0-38434 GCA_025774065.1 Solanum ossicruentum
TCAATCACAAGTCAATTGAAAGCAACATAACTCTCTAAAACTAAACGAGCGCTAAAACGCTCTCAATTTGCCCGATTAGACTATTATGATCAAATACGAAGAATGACTTGTAATCAATCCTTCTCTTGCGATATGTATGCTACTTACAACCTCCCCGACACTCCCAAGACACCTACCAATCCCAAAAGAATTTAGAATGGATCATACTAGTTCTAGCCCCTTAAAACGTCAAACCTTCGTTACGAATTTCTAAGAGTTTTTCCACCAAACCAAAGATACCACGATACTTAGGAACCTCAACATACCCTAGAAGCGACAATTTCCCGAGAAGCCAAAAAAAACATAATTTCACCAAAATCACTGTAGCAACCCGAGAGGGTTGCTACTGTTCATCATTATATTTTTTTTTGTTTTGTTGATTTTCTCCTCTTGAATTGGCTAAGTATGGGATGAAATATTCTTCTTGCACAAAACACACAAGTATAAAATTGTACACCAACTATACCACCCCACAATTCCCTATTCCCCCAATTTCCAAATTTTCAACTCACATACAAAATCAACTTAATCACTACAACACTTAAGAATTTATATCTCAAGAAGTAGAAAACTTATTTGGAGTGTTGCTTCTTCCTTCCTATTCTCCTCTAACCCTTCTCTTCTCCTCAAGCTCTCAAAATACAAGACCAAAGAACAATGGTCTTTTATTTTGAATAAGGGAGGGTATTTATAGAAAACCTATTCCTCATAATTGCATCATAAGGGCTTCTAGTTTGCCTGTTGATCAATTAGGTCCCAAACTTTCCTATTTTAATCTCATTGAGGACTTCTGACTCCAACTAAATGTTATCCTTAATTTAACGAGAGTACGGGGTCTAACAGTACTGTTCAACATTTATGTCTAGAGGTCTGTGGATACTAGTGGGTAATGGGTATATGAGAAACACTTGAGTACATGATTTATTGTATGTTTTTGGTACTTGATCAGGTGGCGAGACCGCATTATATACATATGATATGATTATTTGGCGACAGGACCGCAGCGGAGACCTTGTCGGCCCGCACTTATGTTTATGTATAAAGAGATATATATTTGTATTGTTGTCTGGGAAGCTGCTGGATTTTTTTTTTGCATGTGAGGTTAGTTAATAAAACAGAGGAAACTCTGCCAAAATTTCGGTAGATTTTCTAGCGGTTATGTTGCCTTTGGAGTTAACGTTTGTCTGGGTGCCCAATCGGCACTAGTCACGGCCCCTGGGTTGGGTCATGACATAAATACACCTCAAAATCATTTTTGAGAGAGGATGAAGCAATGAATGCAAAGAAAGATAAAAGAGCTTTATCTTTTATAGGTGTTCATTTATTTCTTTTATATTTATTCATTGAACATATGTTATTTATGATTTTTTTTACATTCTTATCTAATCATGAGTAACTAAACTATAGTATCTAGGGTTGTGGTATGAGTACTAAACTAAACAGTTTAAATTCTTAATACTGAGTTAGTTAATACTTTTAAACTTAATTATTTGATTTTTTGGACAATTATCAAATACCATCTACGGCATCGAGATTGAACTTGAAAGGAGAAATTTGTATGTATAAAAAAAGTGGTGCTTGATTGCGAATCTTATAGGAATTAGTAACGTTTCACTAACATGGGTATAATAAATATACCCATTAGTCATACTTATTTGATAGAAATGACATACCACAATTACTTTAATATTAATCAACGGCCATAGGACTATAGATGTTAGGAATAGTCGAGTAGGCTTAGAGTTAATTACAAAACCCTTAATTATCAACCTACAACTAATAACTCAAGAAAACACTTAAGTGGATGATTTGATAACTTGATTGGATTTTTACAATACCATGACCCTTGACTTTCTCATCTGAATTTCGTAAAAGTACAATGCTGGCTTGCTATAAAGTTTTTGTGTTAATTCAAGTAAAGTAGTATCATAAAATAAAATTTCAAGTTATTTTTTACCCCAGTCGGAATAGTAAAATAAGCATTCAAAGTAGACAATCAATTCCACAAGTCTTTGTGGGTTCAATAATTGGATTTACCCTTCTATATTAATTGTATGGTTGAGTATATTTATGTAGGTATTAGTTGTAATACACATATTGTAATCTCACTATCTAAAGTCAAAAAAAAAATGAAAAGACCATAGTCTCGTGGGATGATTCAACTAAAGTGGCCTCTTAAATGTTGTATGGAGAAGCTATTTTTGACCAAGACAAAAATAGTTCAAGGAATTAGGATATGATTATAAATATTGAATATTTGGGGCCAAAATTAAATATCTATTTTTTTAAATAAAGAAACCTCATTTTTCACTTCTAAATTTTAAACTTTGAATTTTTCCCCTTCTTCCTTCTCTTTTCTCTTCTTTTTTCTCTCTTTTATTTTTCTTCTACTTTTTTCCTTTCCACACAAGCATATTAGATGGTTATAGAAAATCATACACATTTGCAACTACTGAATGACACTAATCAGCTCATACAGATAAATAGAGAGAAATTTCATATGTCTCTATTGCTTTCAAGAGACAAAGGATGGATGTGTCTAATATGGCATCGGAACAACCAAATGGCATGGATTGAGGCAGGGCTGGACCTAGGTAATGGCGAAAAAATTCACTGTATATATAAGGTAAAATTTCTATATTTTCATATATATATTAAATTTGAATCCCGTAAACAATAAGCAACGACTATTATAATGGTAGGCTTCCTTTTAAATGAACCCTCATGTTGAGGGTACGAATCCCACTTAAAAGCATTATTTTTTTTATTTTTTCTTAAGTATTTCTTTGAAAATTGTATTTTGTTGATTTATTTGCACATTTATATGTTTATTATATTTTGAACCCCTGAGTTAAAATTTTGGATCCACCACTAGATTGAGGACTAAAGATCTGCTCATCAAATGGGGAATGCCTATTACAACTAGTACATGATGCTCTAATGCACCAGAAACTACTTATACTTGACATCACAAGAAAAGATTTATATTGAATTTGGAAGCTTAATGACAATTTGTGAGGCAAAATTTAGATGCATGTTAGACTGATAGAGTGTGTAGATACATTTTAGTGATTGATACTTTGGTTTGGTATTTTCTTTGAAGTGTGGACGAAGATTTTTTTTTTTCTCCCCGTGGTTTTTTCACTTCACCCCTTATAAAAAAAAATTCCTCCCTTGTGTTATTGATTCTCTTAACTATTTTCTTACTCTATATCCTTCTCTTCATCATCTTTTTTTTCTTTCTTCTCTTTTATTGATTTATTTTACTTAGATTATGAATATTTATGAAATAAATTCAAATCCTTGTTGATGATTTTGTAGAAAACTCAATAAATTCAAAAGCTATTGCAATAACTACAAAGTTTTGTAAAATATTAGCAATAACTACAAAGTTTTGTAAAATATTAGCAATATGAGAATACTAAATAAAAAATGAAGACAAAATGATATTGAAAGAATAGTATGTAGAGAGTATTGTTTATTCTCGTCAAGCATGTATTTACAAAGGGTGAATAATACCCCTTTTATAGGATGAAAAAAATCATCTATTTACAATTTTTTATCAATACATTAAGGAAATATTAACTTAATATAATAAAGAGGTACATGAATAAGTTGATGAAAATCCACCAAGTTAATGTATTTGTGAGTGACACATCCACCGAAATTGATGTATTTGTATCACTCCCCTGTGGATATATATAGATAATATGCCTAATTAAAATTTTGCTATAAAAAAGCCTAGTGAAGAAAAAAGAGTACACACATCTTGTAATACATTTTAAGTACTGCCTTATTAAAAATCTCACCAGGAAAATCTAATGGGGCAAAAGCTTGGTTAAGGAAAAAAATACAGCGGGTATTATACTCCCCTGATGAAACCTTTATCTAATATTTTAGAGATGGCGCATTCCAATATTATAGCTTAGCTTCTCAAATATTGACGTCGGCAATGTCTTAGTGAATAAATCTGTAACATTATTACTCGAATGAATTTGCTGAACATCTACCTCACCACTTTGTTGAAGATCATGTGTGAAATAAAACTTAAGTGAAATAAGTTTTTCTCAGTCCCCTTTGATATATCCTCCCTTCAGTTGAGCTATGCAAGCAACATTATCTTCATATAATATTGTTGGAGCCTTTGCTTACAGAGAAAAATAACGTGATTGTAAAATATGTGAGTCATTGATCTCAACCATACACACTCTCAAATTGGTTCATGAATGACTTTTATCTCTACATGATTTGAAGAAGTAGCAACTATTATTTGCTTCACAGAATGCCATGATATAGATATATCTCTATATATGAATAAATAATTTGTTTGAGATCGAGCTTTGTATGGGTCAGACAAATACACTGCATCTACATAATCGATCATTTTTTATTTGAATGCATTAGAATGTAACAATCTCATATCAATTGTTCCTTGAAGATATCTAAATACATGTTTATCACCTTTCCAATGTCTTTTTATTGGACATGAGTTAAATCTCGCCAATAAACTTACTGCAAAATTAATATCTGATTGTGTGTTGTTGGCAAGGTAAATTAGTGCCCCAATAGCACTGAGATATGGATTTTATCACCAAGAATCTCTTCATCCTTTTCTTGAGGTCGAAATGGCTCTTCATTAATATCGAGTGATCTCACAATTATTGGAGTACTCAATCGGTATGATTTGTCCATATAGAATCGCTTCAAAACCTTTTGAATGTATGTAGATTGATGGATAAATATCTAATTAGTCAAATGTTGAATCTATAGGCCAAGACAAAACTTTGTCTTTCCAATATCATTTATTTCAAATTCTTTCTTAAAATACTCAACAACTTTTGAAAGCTCCTTAGGATTGCCGACGATGTTCAAGTCATTAACATATACAGATATTATAAAAAGTTTCAAATCTTGACCTTCATATAAAAATACAATGACAAATAGGATCATTTTTGTATCCTTCCTTTAGCAAATATTCACTATGATGATTATACCACATTCTCCATAATTGTTTCAATCCATATAAGGATTTCTGAAGCTTTATTAAACTAATTTATTTTGAATTTTTGTGTGCTTTATGAATTTTGAATGCTTCAAAAATTTTCATAAAATATCATGGTCCAATGAGCCATATAAATAGGTTGTGACCACATTCATTAGATGCATTTCAAGCTTTTCATGAACTGACAAATTTATTAGATACCCAAAGGTAATTACATCTGCCACAGGAGAATTTTTAGCCTCATAATCAATGCCAGGACTTTGAGAAAATCCTTGTGCCACGAGTCGCGCTTTATTTATTATGACTTTATAATGTTCATGCTCCAATAGTAAAGTGGATGCAGTCAAGTATAAACCTAACCAAGGGTTAGGGTCGAATCCACAGAAAATAAGTGGCTTGACTATATTGATCCACTAACAATTATTTCAAGCATCAATCACTATATTCTCTAGAATAAAGGGGGAGTTTGCAAGTTAAAATGAAGAAAAAATGGAAATACTACACTACAAATAAGAGAAGACAATCATTGAGGGACAACTTGGGAATCGTGTTCCCCATGATTCGTTGACTCAATTACCCCAAACAACATAACTCCAATCAAGACATTGCATGCAAGATGGTAACTTATGTTCTTCCAGCCGTTTTCTGAAGGTGAAGGTTGAATTTGACCATGGAACGTAATCGGCAACCATGATATGCCAACTAACCATTACCCATTGTCCCAGTCAACCTAATCTTGGTCAGGTTTGGTTGATTAGATGAGAACACATCAATCGATCCTGTCATCTACTTCCCTTTTCTCATTCGTCATTACCTTGGTCGAGATCGTGATAGTAGGCGGGGTTTTGGTTTTGGCCACCATCAAACAACATTCCAAATGAAAGGAAGCAGACAATACATGCAAATACCCAATCAAAGAAATGCACAAAATCTAGGTTATTTTAAGTCAACTCCTCATGGATCCCACAACCCTAAGTTATAGGTTCTTAGCCACCCATGACTAGGGCAAACACACAAACAATGATTGGAATAAACATGGTTTAGAGATTACCTAAGAACAATGAAGGACAAAACCACCTTGATGTTGAAATCACAAACTTGGATTAATGAAAGTTAAATACAAGTGATTTCAAATCTCCTAAAATTGGTCTTCAAAAGTAAAATACTAAAACCTATACTAAGCCTTAGAATATTGAAAGTTGATGTAGAATCTGTAAAGTGTTGAATCTCCCTTTGAAAAACCCTATCATTAACTATTCATACTATTTACAAAAAAAACCCTAAAAATAAAATAGAAAATACAGTTGGCATAAGGTATGGTTCACAATTACGACTCGTATGGTGACCTACAAGTCGTAGTTGGGCTTTTGTAGTTGGTACTTTGCATTTTGGACTTGACTACTGCGATCCATTGCTACGAGTCATAGTTTCAGATATGACTCGTAATGTCTTCTCATAGTCCCCAGTTGTAGTTCTTGGTCCAAATTTTGGCAACACTATTTCAGGCTACGAGGCTCTTTCGTATAAGTGGTACTGAGAAATACGATTGGTAGGATGGCCTCGTATAGCTCACCTTCACTTTGAAAAATCCTAATTTTGGACACTATTGCCTGCTATGAGGGCACACTATGATTCGTAGCTTGGGCTACAACTCGTAGGGTGGCTCGTATATCTTGTACTTCATCAAAATCTATAATTTTCTCCCAAAATCATGTCAATCTGTATTTTCTGCAAGAACAACACAAAAACATATAAAAACCATAAAAAGTCACGTTAAGAACTTGCAAAATCCCTTGTTTTAGGCATCAAATGTGTTGTATTTTGACAGCACATCAACACCCTCAACTTAGAATTGTTGTTTGTCCTCAAGTGACGACTCGATCTAAATAGACAATAGGAAACATATAGCAACTATCCTAATGGTATATACATCACTCAATCCTAACACCCAATTCTTGTTTTCAAAACCTTATTGTATAGCCACCATGCAAACCAAGCCATGATGCATCTCATAATCCAACTATGACAAGAAAAGGAGTATCAACTATTCACAATCACCGAACAAGTCATATGCCAGTCATGTCATGCGAATGCCCTCACAGAAAAGAAGTTCCTCCATCTCATTCACAATGCATTCAAATTTCAGGGATTGTGCAAGCATCCTCACTCTCACAAATGAAATTCATGCATGATAACCAACACCATAGGCTTTCCCATATACTCATACTCTGAATTGTTGACTAGTTGAATTAGGATCATTCTACGACTTTATAGGTTTGTAAAGTAGGCTCATGGGGCTTTGGTATGACATTTTAGATAAGTAGTAACTAAAAGCTATCCTTAAACCATGTTTTTCAACACTTTGACCTCAACAACTCATCCATTTACATTATGTCCTCCCTTATTCTTCATTTTCAAGCTTTTCTGAGTGCTTTATTTTCCTTTTTTTCAATTGTGCCTCATTTTCGAACTCAATTTGCTATTCTTTTCAATTCAAGGCAACTTTTCTTTCTTTTTCTCTCACCCGTCATATGATTTCCTCTTCTTTCTTTCGTTCCCTACTAATCAGCTTTTTTTCATTACTTTACCACAACATAGGCCACCCTCAACTTAGGTTTTTAGCTTGAGGTGAAGCACACAATATCTATTCCTCAAATCAGGGCCACTTTTGGTAGCCACCCTCAACTTAGGCTTTTTGTCTCTATCAAAGTTCACATGTTCAAGGATAGATGAGGGCCAATATCAAGGTATTTTACAAAACAAGGCTAGGCTAGCTAGGTGTCAAGAAAGAACAAACACATGAAAAGCTCAAACATTTGGAACAAGGGTTAAACCACTACATTTGGTAGGTCATTTAGGCAAAAGTGGACTAACTTAAGGAACAATGGCCTAAGATCCTTTCCTAATCAATCACATCTCTAATACAATCTTAGAGTAACTAGGCAAGTACTAAATCAGTACACAATGCATGAGTATGACAAAATAAGCTCACGCACACATGGCTTTGCATATACAATCAACATAGACTCATAAGTCATGCTTCAAGCATCAACTTTCCTTCTCTTAGTTAGAACAAACATTGCCAAATCAATCATATGCAAAATTACAATTGTAACCAACAATTCCAAAAATTTTGAGGATACCCAATTTTTTGAAACATTTATAAAACCATTCAAGATTATGCATATGCCAAAAGTGAAACACTATATATCTACGAATTATCTATAACACCTAAACATGCAGGTTCAACGAAAAATAAACGCATCGACAAGGGAAAAGAAACACAGCAAAAAAACTTTGGGATCAAAAATAGAAAAGTTATGGACTAAAGGCTACTCAGACTTCACCCTAGTCTATAATTTCCCATACCCCACCAAAACTAAAACCAATCATCTAACAAATTAGATTAAAAAATCCAAAATAGAACATCCATAGAAGCAATAACAAAACAAATTTTCTAAAAAAAATACTGAGAACAAAGTATCCAAAAACATCAATAACGAAGGGGGTCAAAAGTATCAAACAAATGGTGCTCAAGCACCGGCATCCATTTGTTCCTAGGGCTCTCTATGCTCCTCAGTGGTCTAGGCTGTAGTTGTACCCGAGCTACCTACTCCTTGCAATATCTACTGCTCCCGAGCCTTCCTCATCTCCTCCATTTCTAAAGACTCGCAAACCACCTAGTCCGTAATCTGCTCCTCAAGCTCTGCCACTTCACAATTGTCCTAGGTCACTTCTAGCTCATAGCTGCAACATCACTCTTAAGGGATCTCTTCCCGTGGGCATACAAGCGATCACTAAATAACTCAACCATATCATTACCCTTTGGTGCCTCCTTCGGGGCTTCTATCGGGGCTGCTAATATCTTCAATAGGTTGGCCTTGAACTTAGCCAACTCATCCTTCACGACAGCCATGTCAGCAGGTCATGCACCCTCAAGTTTCCAATGGACCCTATCATTGAAGGCATTTACCCTAGCATCCACTGCATCAACTCTCCAATCTACAACCTCTCGAGTGTATGCCTTGCCCTTCTCCTTCAAGTCCTAGACCATCTGATGAACCGAAGGCTTGATTTGGCTCATCAAACTGCTCAACTGGCCTCTGTCTTTGATAACCTACGCACCGAAGCCTAAAAAGAAAAAGCAAACATAAGAGGATAGTTTGCAGAAGAAATCTGAGTAGTAGAAGGTGCTGGTGCAGGTGTATTTGAGGACAACATCACCTCAGTATCAATAGTTGGAGGCAGCTCTACAGTAATTAGAGTGGAACTGGTGGTAGCTAGAGTAGGCTCCTGAGTATATGGCTCTAGAGGAAACAGATCTAGAATAGTAGGAAAAGTTACCTGTTATAGGGTCACTGAGTTTTCATCAGCCTTAATCAGGCTGGGATCTATAGTGCTCATGGCCTCTACATACAGGTCTAGGTGGAGGGAGACATGTACCCTGGCCTCATTACATAATAAATGTATCAAGATGGGAGAAGGCAATGAGGTCTGGGTACGAATCGTTGACTCATGGATCTGCTTTGCCATAACTCGAGCTCAATCTACATCATACCCAGCTAAGATACTGGCTAGCAGCACAGCCTGGTCTAGAGTGATCACATTATCCATAAATGTAGTCCTGATACACCATTGGACAATAGACCACCAGAATATGGTTAGGGAGGATATACAGGACTTCACTATCGATGCGGCATGGTTTGTGACCCATGAAAGCTCCTCACCACCTTCACAAATCTTGCTATCCACCTGAGGAGATCAGTTTTCAGATCTACGTTCTTCTCACTCACTGCCCGCCTTATCTTCTTGATCTTATTATTATACTTGGCGATGGAACAAGGCACCCTGTAGTTTGGCCCAAACTGAACCCTCCTGATGGTCTTCTCAAACATATCAACTAGCTGAGCCCGAACCAAAACTTCTTGCAACCTCAGTTGATCAATAGCTTTCTTCCCCTTGGGAAGGTCTCTGAGAATCATAGTAGTGTAGGCAACATAGAACTCTTAGACCAGATAAGGGGTATACTTGACCAACCTCAATGATAGCCACCTGAGTCCATAGAGGTCACTCTTTGCCTCTAAGTCTGGCACCCTACTCAGCCCTGAATCAGTGAGCCTTGACTCCTCGTGAAATTACCGGATAGGCTTTTCGAGTCCCTTCAGCTCCTACCCCTTGTCATAGATAGCTTTCATGCCCTCGATTCCCCATCTGACATTTCTGGGATCAGTAGAGGAAACAGATGGGTTGACGGGGTGTTGTGACTCTACAGCATCATTTAAGGTCTGGGATGTCTCCTATGAACCTATCTCTGAGTGTGAGGGGCTGCTACCTGACCTATCTCCATTTCCCTCCTTGTCAGACTGGGAGAAACTAGTAACCTCCATCGGTATTAGTGCAGCTCTGGATCTAGTCTGGAGCACATTTTCCCCGAGGTCAATCCTGACCCTATGGACCTCTTCATATCCCTCTGACTGTTCGGTATCGGAGGCTTCATCTACTAACTTCCTGCTAAAGGCCTGAATAGCATTGTTATCCTTGGGATACATTGTACCTGAAAATGTAACCCACCACAAATGAGCACCTTTATGTCTAACAAATTAGGAATCACACAAAAAAAAGTAAAACAAAGAAACAAAAACCAACAAAAGTAAAAATAGAAAAACTTGCACTGAACAAATTGTAGATTTGTAGGTACGAGGCACAGGCACGACTTGTAAGGTGACCTATGAGTCATAGCTTGGGCTTGTAGTAGACAACAGAATACTTTTAAGCATAAGACAAGTCCTACGAGTCCCTCACGAAGGTTCGTAGTGGACACTATGACCAGTAGGTAGGTCTCATATGGTAAATGGCAAGGAATCATAGGTTACGGTTGTGCCCTATGAAGGGCCACTACGATTCATAGGATATCTTACGAGTCATAGGAAGGCCTCGTAACAGGAAACAATAGGCACCTACAGTGTCTGTAGCTTCACCACGAAAATCTCAAATCATTCAAACTAAAAATAAATAGCATCGAAGCAAGGTCTAAACACTATCTCAAGCACACAAACAATCCCATTACTTAAACATGATGACCTAAGTCAAAACTTATCCCATAAAGATCTACTCATGATCAAAACAATTAAACAACATTTGCCGATCACCTTCATGGAATACCCAAGAACAAATGATCCCCAAACTCACAGTTATCAACACCAACACACAATCGTAGGAGTTTAAAGGAGAGCAAAACAAAGCCATACAATTGGTATCTCAGATGATAAATCATATTCCAAACATACCAACATCAACCCAATTCCAATCCCGACATGAATTCACAAATTGATCAACCAACAATCATGCACTACACCCATATGATCAACATGTTAACATCACAATCAACCAACAAAGGTGATTTCACCATTCAAAACAATACTAGGGCACTTTAATCAACCAAACCCCAATTCTCATATCTACAAAATCATATTCTCAAGGGTATTCTCAATATCTTCACTAAACGCACAATCATCCAATAATATACGAGAATCATAACCTGAGTGTGCATAATTTAACCAAGAAAACATACCACTTGAGATGATGAAGAGAAATTAGTCGCAATGAAGGGAAAAAGGGGATGCCAAAACCCTAGGGTAGTTCACACGTTGGAAAATAGAAGGGGGTTTTGGGAAAGCTTTGGGGGAAGGAAACCATTTAAAATAAGGAAAATTAGGGGTTAAATTCATTTTGACTCCTAATATACCCTTACTGGGTCGACTTTAAAAATTTTGTATTTTGGGGCTACAAAACCCCAACTACGAGTCCTAGCGCCTCGTATGACTCGTAGGCCTTGGTCTCGTAGTAGACCCAACACTTAGAAAAATTCAAAAGTCATACCTGGGCACTACAAACCCCACTTACGACTCATAGGGAGCCCTATGAATTGTAAGGTCAGCTCATAGTGTATATACCAACTTTAATCAAACATTGTTTCCCTCTACGAGACATGACTACGAGTCGTAGCATGCACTAAGGCCCATAGGCCTAGTTATAGTGGCTGCTTCAGATGCCATTTCCTTCACACTTTCAGCTCTTGATTCACACCTGCAAACCAAAGCTCAAAATACACCAATCATCAAAACAATACAAATGATTCAATGTGTTAAAAATCAAAACAAACATCAATCTTCTACCCAACAATTCAAACAACCAAGATAAATTTAAAACAAGCCAAAAACATAAAAGATACTTGGGTTGCCTTTCAAGAAGCGCCTTGTTTAATGTTGTGGCTCAACTTAGTTTCTTTGAGTAGTTCGACTTCCTCAAAATTTGATGAGCTCTTTTCACCACCTCTGTTCTCACCTCTTGTCGTTCCGAATATGCTCTGACTGTGTGGAAACCTGCTCAACTTGGCCATCAATCCTTTGGATTGCCATCGCTTGTTGATCAACCTTGTAATTTATCTTAATGGTATCAAACTTAATTTCTTGCAGCATCTCCTCTTGTTCATCCATTTCTTAATCAGTAATTCAAGCATACTCTCAACGTTAAAAGGTTTTTCTGTGACACATTGTTGATGTAGTAGCTTGATCCATTTGATCACAATATCATTTCTTACAGTAATAGAGCCTTCCCTTGACAAGCTAGTGGGGACAACTGGTTGTTCTTGAAATGACAGGTACACTTGGCTAATCGTAGAAAATTTGTCCATGTACTCAATAACTTCATTAAATGGTCGCCTCAAGAATGCCCAACAGTCTCCTCCAAATAAAGCATCGGCATGCAATTATTGCTCGGAGCTCAGTGCTCGATAGAAGCATGCCACTAATACATCATCCGTTAGACCATGATTTTGCTTCTTCCCCAAACACTCTTTGTACCTATCCCAAGTCGCACCTAAACACTCTCCTGTAACTCACTGAAAGTAAGCAATCACATCCTGTAGTTGTTGCTTATCAGGCCCCTTTTGGAAGTTCACAAGGAAGACCCTTTGTACCTCTGCCCAGTTAGTACAAACATCTTGTGGGAGGATTGACCACCACTTCGTGGCATCACATTTAAGGGTCATGGGAAAATTCTGAAGAGCAACGACATCCCAAGTTGGGTGTTGTGCTCCAAGCACCCCCCTCAATATTTGTACTAAGTTTTGTAAATGGGTATGAGGGTCTTCAGACTCTTGCCCATAAAACAGGACACGTCATTGTAATAATTCAAATAAATCGCCTGTGATGATGAACTTTAGTTCAGCCATTGTGATTAACAACCAATAAGTGCTTAACTGAGTTGAACCTCACCATACTCTCCTTGGATACTATAGTAACAAAACAAAACAAATTAAACAAAAGTAATATACAAGAGAATCTAGAAATCAATACTTGAATTGACTTATAGTGAAATCAAGTCAAAAACCTAGTTGTATTCACCGGTAACGACACCATAATTTTTTATGTTCATGCTCCAACAGTAAAGCGGCGTAGTCAAGTATAAACCTAACCAAGGGTTAGGGTCAAATCGACAGGGAATACAGGGCTTGACTATATTGATCCACTAATAATATTTCAAGTATCAATCACTATATTCTTTAGAATTGGGGGGGTTGCAATTCAAAATGAAGAACAAATGGAAATACTACACTACAAATGCGAGAAAACAATCAAATGAAGGACCACTCAAGAATTGTGTTCCCCATGATTCGTTGACTCAATCACCCTGGACAACATAACACCAATCAAGAAGTTGCATGCAAGATTATAACTTACGTTCTTTCAGCCCTCTTGTGAAGGTGAAGGTCGAATTTCACCATGGCACGTGGTTGGCAACCATGATGTGCCAACTAACCGTTACCTATTGTCTCTATCAACCTCCCCTTAGTCAGGTTTGGTTGATTAGATGAGAACATATCAATCGAATCCTATCATCTACTTGCCTTTTCCAATTCATCACTACCTTGGTCGAGATTGTGATAGTAGGCGGGATTTGATGTTGGCCACCACCAAACAACAATCAAAATGAAAGGAAGTAGATAATACATGCAAATATCCAATAAAAGAAATGCACAAAATCTAGGTTAATTCAAGTCAACTCCTCATGGTTCTCATAAACCCAAATTGTAGGTGCTTAGCTACTCATGACTAGGGCAAACTCACAAACAATGGTTGGAATAAACATGGTTTAGAGATTACCCACGAACAATGAAAAAAAAAACTATGTTGATGTTGTAACCACCACTTGGATTAATGGAAGTTGAATACAAGTGATTTCAAATCCCCAAAATAGGTCTTCAAAAATATAATACTAACCTACACTAAACCCTAGAAAAGTTCTCTAAGAATATTCAAAGTTGATGTAGAATCTGTAAAGTGTCGAATCCCCCTTTCAAAAAATCTATCATTAACTATTTATACTATTTACAAAAAGACCCTAAAAATAAAATAGAGAATACAACTGGTGGTAGGTATGATTCATAATTATGACTCATAGGGTGACCTAAGAGTCGTAATCAGGTTCTTGTAGTTAGCACTTGGCATTTTCGACTTGACTACTATGATCCATTGCTACGAGTTGTGGTCTCATCTATGAATCATAGTGTCTTCTCGTAGTACCAGTTGCAGTTCTTGGTCCAAATTTTGGCAACACTATTTCAGGCCACAAGGCCCCTTCCTACGAGTCGTAGTGAGACATACGACTCACTGGGTAGCCTCATATAGCTGACCTTCACTTTGTAATTTCCTAATTTTGGACACTGTTTCCTGCTACGAGGGAACACTATGATTCATAGCTTTACTACGACTCATAAGGTGGTTCGTATGCCATGTACATCATCAAAATCTCTAATTTTCTCTCAAAATCGTGCCAACCTATATTTTCTATAAGAACAACACAAAAACACATAAAAATCATAAAAAGTTGAATTAAGAACTTGTGAAATTCCTTGTTTATGCATCAAATGTGTTGTATATTTACAGTACATCACTTTACCATTTTCATTGCATTTTCACATGACCTATTTGTAACCGACTAACTTGACACCTATAGGTCTTAGAACTATTGGTCCAAAAACTTCACATTATTCAAGTGAATCCAATTCTGCTTGAATTGCTTCCATCCATTTTAGCCAATCATTTCTCTTTCTATATTCATCGACAGATCTTGATTCCAAATACTCATCTTGTTGCATTATTTCAATCGTAACATTATAGGAAAATATATTATCTTTGGTTCCACCTTTTTCTCGTCAAGATGTAATTTAGTGAAATTTATTCATTCTCATTATTTTCAGGTACTTGACCTCCTCTGTGGTATCAACACTTGTTATGTCTCGAGGCTCTTTGTGAGCGATTGCCTCCATATGAATATTTTGATCATTTGTTCCTTTTCTCTTTTTGAGGATTTTTATCCTTGGAACCAATTGGTCTTCCACATTTAAAGTGTGGCCTAGACTCATTTTCCTTGAAAAGTTGTCCTATTGGGACAACAACTCGAACCGGAGAATTAACAACTAGGATATGCGTTTTCATGACCTTTGAAAGGTTAGTAAATGCATCTGGTGGTTGATTTGTAATACCTTGCAAATAAATTAACTTTTGAACTTCTCGATCACATTGATTTGTTCTAGGATCTAAATGAGATAATGATAACTAATTTCAATCTATCTCATTTTCCAATTGCTTATGTTCCCCCCCCCCTCCCAATATTGGGTATACTGATTCATCAAAATGACAATCAACAAACTTTTCATAAATAAATCTCCAGTTCTAGGCTCCAAATATTTTATAATAGAATGATACTCTTACCCAACATTTATCCCCAACCTTCTTTGGGGACCCATCTTTATGCATTCTGGTAGAGCAATTGGAACATATACCGCACAACCAAAGACCCTAACATGAAAAATGTTTGGCTCCTGACCAAAAACCAACTTCAATGGAGAGACATCATGATAACCAATTGGCGTTTGCACGCAAGTTTTGTTGCATGCAAAATAGCATGTCCTCATATTGAAACAGGCAACATTATCCTCATCAACAATGGTCTTGACCATTTTGAGTATGGATATGAGCAACAAGATGCTCAATTGTTTCCCAATGAACAAATAATAATTATTAAATATCTGAGATATAATTTCACAAGCATTATCAAGATGAATTATCTTTATTGCATAATTTGAAATTTGTACTCTTAACTTAATTATTGAGCCAACAACCTCGCAAAGGCCATATTGTGAGTTGAAAATAAGCACACATGTCACTATCTTGTAGATGTGTCGATCAACACGATATAATATTAAATGGTCTACATGCAGGGAGAATAGGCCCACATATATCATCCTATATCTATTCCAGAAATACAAGGGATTCCACCCCAACCTTAGTTGTTGATGGTTTAATAACCAACTTTCATTGAGAACAATCAACACAAGAGAATTCATTTGACTTAAGAACATTTTGGTTCTTCAAGGTATAGCCATATGAATTCTCAATTATTATGCGCATCATATTATAACCGGGATGGCTCAACCGATCATGTCAAATGATAAAATCAAGAGAATCAGTAAACCTTTTGTTTACAATGGCATGTGATTTAACTATACCAATATTTATATGGTACAACCATGAAGAAAGTGCAGACAATTTTTCATGCATAATTTTCTTCTCAACATTTATTATTGTGATATAAAGCTATTCATCATTTCCTTCATTCGTAGTTTCAACATGATAGCCATTTGGGCGAAACCTTGAAATTTAACAAGTTTCTTGAGACTTTCTACAATATAATAAATTATCAATTATCAGTATTGTTCCTCTAAGTAGTGATAAGGCCGCTCTTCCAAATCCCTTAATCAATTTTGTACTACCGAATATTATATTAATACAAGACTTTTTCATAATCAAATAAGAGAAATATTTCTTTCTCTTAGCATAGTATGAATTGTGGTACTATCCAAAAGATACATATCACCATTACTCATCTTGGATCCAACTGAAGACTAAAAGTTTTATTTATAAAAATACATCATGAGATGTATGAAAGAGAAAACTAACGAAAAAAAATTTAAGCACTTAAATTTTAAGTAAAACGATTAAACATAACATTATTTTTTTTTAAATTCAGTAATCAATATTTAGGTTTGATTCCCAAAGGAGTCTCCAGCTTCCACATGAGTAATATCATCAAGGCCATCAAAATATCATCTTTTAATGTCAAATTTGCCTTAACATTCTCATCATATTCATGAGAAGGCCCTATACAGGCATCATATTTAAGAGTCAAAGGTGACTCCATCCGGACATTAGAGCATGTAAGGACCTGAACTTTGTACGACTTCTTTGGAGCTTAAAAATTTAATTTTGAAAAGTTCTGAACCAAGGTGACACATTATGGAAGCCTTCACGGACCATGTAGAGCCTTTTTGAAGTGGCCCTTGCATTATATGGGGTGTGTGGGCCTTAGTGTGGAGTTTTAGACCAAGACATACCATACTTGGACCCCACATGGACCGTGTGAGCCCATAGGGACTATGTGGTTGACCTTATGGTATCCTTAGGCTTGAGACTCCATAGTTTTGACCCTAAGTGAAGTGGTACGAAGGACTACATGGTCCATGTAGAGTGGTAAAGACCGTGAAGTCAACCGTATGGATGCCTACATTGAAATTTTTCTAAGTATAGAATCTTCAAGCTCAAGCTAAGTTCACTTTCAAGCTCTCAATTCAAGTTTATCTATGTGGTTTAGGGTCATCATGGTCCTACTTCATCAAGTCAAGTTTAAAGGAATTCCACTAGCTAAGCTTTTCACAAGAACCTATAGAAGGATCAACTTTAAATGGCCATATCTCTTAGCGTAAAACGAACTGGGTGGCCCATGACCTATCAAATTGAATTTCTTTGAATTACCTATCCAATGCATTTGGTTTCACCTCATTCTGAGTTCAAATCAAGAGGTTATGTCCATTTTCATAAATCTCATATATGCAATGTTTGGGATTTGGCTAAGTGACGTCTCACGGGAGTTTTTCATGGTTCGTGAGACTTTCTCATGGGACCCCTAGAAAGAAATGTTATTTTTATTTAGTAATTGTTTTTTATAATTGTGGCTTCACCTAAGGGCTTTTTAGGACTTCTTATGCTATCTTAAGACCTCCAAATGACCTAAACTCTAATTCTCACATTCAAATTCATTCCTACACTTAGAATTATATTGAATCCTAACTCTCACAAGGGCTCTTGTGAAACTAAGCTTCGGAACAAAGGGAAGGCTCATTCTTCTTCAAATTTCTCCTCTAATCTTCTTCATCAGCTAAGGTATATGGGATTAATTCTTGATCTCTTTCAACCAAGAAGACCTAAACTCTTTTCATTTGAATTTCATGAAATTTTGCTTACTTTAAATATGGATTTTGAATATAAAGGTTTATTAAATTCAACCTAAGTATGGGCTATGCTTTATTGGTGATTTTAAGTTGATTTAAGTCCTAATACGATGGCTTGCATTGAGATTTTGAAGTTATGAATGTGCATGTCCCCTTTAAAGCTTAATTTGTGCATAGGTAATGTATATTATGATTTAAATGAGAATTTTACTTATGTCTTTACTTGAATTTCATATTGTATTATAGATTTAAGTTTGAATATATATTGCCCATGCTATTTTCATCTCATTCATAACATATGCATTCATGAGCATCATATTTTATGAAAATTATAAAGTGGGTTAAGCCCAATTATGTTATGTATATGATATTGATATGATATTAGTTATGACAAAAATATGATCATGTATATGTGAATGAGCTATTTCTATGCATGAGTATCATGATTATGAGCTACAATTTGGCTTTTGAGCCCTAGTACAAATGATTATGAAATATGTTTGCCTTTTGTGCCTAAATGTTCATAGAAAGGATTTGAAATGACTATTGCCTCATTTGAAAGCATGTATATGTATAAGTATTCTCGTGGGATATTTTAACTTAGCACCAATGAGATTGGATGTGTTAGGGCTATCCCAAAGGGTCTTCTCCCTTTCTTTGAACTATGTTCCAACATAGGTATTGATTTATGAAGCTCATCCCATTAGTTGAGGCATGACCCACTAGAAAGATCGGAGGCTCATTCCGTAAATTGAGGCATGATCCACAAAAAATGTTGTGAAAATCCTACCCACAATGAGAGACCTGCAAGGAAGGTTATTCCTCTGAAATGGGAGGCCTATAAGGAGAAGTATGGTTTACCTTTGGCAATTAGACCACCTCTTTTACAGTGTTGGTATAACATCGGGATTCCAAGTAATAGCTTACTTGGTCTTATTTGTTGGTTGAGATCACATCCCCACTATATATAAGCACTTTTGCATTTCATACATCATGGACTTCAAGGCATATTGTATGCTACTCTTCTTTTGATATATGATTCTTTTTATATTATGTGTCACTATCATCTAACATTGAATGAAGGTTTGATAAGTCATATGCATTGCATGCCCGCATACTTAGTACATTCAAATGTACTAATGCATACTTTTTCCTATATGAGTTAAACATATAGGAATCAAAGACTTCCTTCATCCACCGTTTGACATTAGAGAAAGTATTATAATGAGTTCTATCTTCCAAGGACAAGACACCATTTATCTACCTTATGTTGTTCCCATTTTGTTATTTACTTTGAGGGTGATAAGATTATGAATGAGACCATTTGGGAGAAGCTTGAGGTGACCCCTGTGGCTAATAAGAAGAGGGAAGTGAGAATACATTGGTTTGGACATGTGTAGAGAAGGAGTATTGATGCTCCTATTAGGAGGTGCGAGAAGTTGGATTTAGGAGGTACACGGAAGGGGTAGAGTTAGACCAAAGAAGTATTGGGGGGAGGTGATCAGATGAGATATGGGGATACTTGATCTCACCGTGGACATGACCTTAGATAAGAAGGAATGGAAGTCGCGTATTAGAGTAGCAGGCTAATAGGTTAGCAAGAGTAGGTCGATATATGACTTCATGATATAGTAGGTTAGTAGGAGTAGTGATATCCATACATCATATGTTGTCATTATTAGTCCTATATTTGTTTACATTTTACGTATTCACATTGCCTTTATATCTTGTGTAGGTTAATTTTATCGTATTTGCACATTATCATATGCTTTCCATTATTACTCGCTCTTTCTGTTCCCTTTCTGTTCCTTTCCTCTTTCCATATCTAGTTTATTCTTCTTATGGGCTTTTGAGATGAGGGTTACTTGAAAACAGCCTCTCTAACTTTAGGTAGTGGTAAGGTTTACGTACATTCTCCCTACCCAAACCCCACTTGTGGGATTCCACTAGGTATGCTGTCATTGTTGTACTTTGAGGGTGAGGCCAGGACATGTCTTGGCACCCATCCTATCTTATGACTAGAGGCATTGTTGGACATCTTTAAACTCTTGTCATATCTATATGTTATCTGTTGTACTTTGATTCTATGATTATGGTTATCTATTAGATATGGCTATTAAGGATTGATTATGAGAATTATGATAAGTTTGTATGTTTTGATGTGGAAATGTGGAAGATCCTAAGTCCTGTATTGCCCCAATAGAGTGACTCATACTTACCCTCCCTTTAGTTCTTATGTGTTATGTCCTATATCCTATGGAATCCATGTTAATCCCCCTTATCCCTATGACATCCCCATAACATGAGTCCTACTTTCCAGTCTCTTAGAACTATATGTTTACTATTTATATATACGCTTTCAAACCGATGATGTGAATATGGATACTTGAGGCTTGTTTGTGGATTCTCAAGTTCCCATTTGCCATGTCACTCCTACACCCTAGGTTCGGGTCATGACAGAGAAGGAATAAGAGCACTAGGTTTATAAGTAGTCCTCGGAGTCCCACATGTTGCGTCAAGTAGATTCTTATTCATGGGTGTGAAGCGCTCCACATCTATGGGTAGGAGCATACAAGGCATTTTAGGAAAATTTTCACTTTTTCATGATTCTTATTGTGCTATAGAGCGTGTCTTAAGGTTTTCTATCTCCATCCCTCCCTACTGAATAAAGAGAGTTACTTTGGGCCCGTAATACAGCCCAAGCAAGGGAGATATTGTAGTTAATCTTATAGATGGAGTATAAAGGGAGTTGGTAAAGGATATGCATTGTTTGACAAGCTTACTCCTTCAAATATTCAAAGTTTTCTTAGGTTGGCTAGTTATGATAAAAGGATTGTTGAAGATTTCTCATTTATTGCATCTCTATTGATCAAGTTAACTCAAAACAAGGCCAAGTTTGTATGGTCAGATGAGTAACTGTTTTCAAACATTGAAAGATCGGCTTGCATCGCCTCCTACTTTGACTTTATCGGATGGCTTAGATAGGTTGGTGGTGTATTCTGATGCTTCTCATATTGGGTTGGGTTGTGTACTTATGTAATATGGTAAGGTGATATCTTATGTGTCAAGGCAATCAAAGGTGCATGAGCATAATTACCCGACTCGTGATCTTGAGTTAGCAATGGTAGTGTTTGCCTTGTAGACTTGAAGACACTATTTGTATAGGGTGTATTTGATGTTTTTCACTGACCACAAGAATTTTCAAGATGTGTTCACTCAAAGGGATATTAACTTGAGACAAAGGAAATGGTTGAAACTCCTTAAGGACTATGACATGAGTGTACAATATCATCCCTGCAAGGCAGATGTTGTAGCTGATGCTCTTAGTAGGCTATCTATGGGAAGTGTGGCTCATGCTGATGAAGGGAAGGAAGAGTTAGGAAAAGATATTTATCATTGGCTAGATTGGGTGTTAGGTTGGCCAACTCTAAAGAAAGTGGTATACATGTTCAGAATGGGGCCAAATCTTCTATGGTTGTTAATGTTAATGCTAAGCAAGATCTGGATCCATCAGTGGTTGAGTTAAAGGAGTTGGTTGCCGAAGAGAAGATAGAGGTCTTCTCCCAGGAGGGAGATGGTGTGCTTCAGTATCAAGATCGGTTATGTGTTTCGGATATGGGTGACCTTAGAAGGGTGATAATGAGTGAAGCCCATAACTCTTATTATTCTATTCACCTGGGATCTACTAAGATGTATCGGGACTCAAAAGAAGTGTATTGGTGGCATAGTATGAATAAAGACATGGTCAATTTTGTATCTGAATGTCATAATTATCAACAAGTGAAGAAAGAGAACCAGAGGCCTGGTGATTTGAATCAAGATATTGAAATTCCTACTTGGAAGTGGGAAGATGTGAACATGGATTTTATGGTTGGTTTGCCTCAAAACTGAAGGTAATTTGAGTCAATTTGGGTTATTCTTGTCCGGATGACTAAGTCAGCTCATTTTCTATCGATCAAGACTAGTTGTAGTGTCGGAGGTTATGCGAGGTTATACATCCACAAGTTGGTAAGGTATGCATGGTGTTTGTGAAAATCTCACCTATGAAGGGTGGAATACATGTTGGAAAGAAGGGCAAGTTAATTCCCTGGTATGTAGGTCCTTATGAGATTGTTGAATGGATTGGGGATGTGGCTTACAAGTTGGAATTGCCTCCGGATTTGAGTTTCATTTGCCTTGTTTTCCATATGTCTATGTTGAGAAAGTTGGTTGGTGATCCTAGTATTATCGTGCCTTTGTGGAAGGTGTTGAGGTTGAGGAGAACTTGTCTTATGTGGAAGTCCCAGTTGAGATTTGGATAGACAAGTGAAGCGGCTTTGCCACGAGGATGTGGCCTCAATTAAGGTACTTTTGAGATATCAACATATGGAGAGTCCTGCATGGGAGGTGGAGTTAGACATGATGAAACGACATCCCCATCTTTTCCAATCTACTCAAACCTAAGATATTAGGTTATTCCTTTTCCAAGTGGTCCTAGTTCTTTCACTCTTGAGTTTTAGGACATATTATGCATACATGTGCACGAAAATGACTTTTAAGAAGTTTTGAATGACTTAAATAGGTTTTGATACAAGTTTTAATGACTCTATGATTTTCAAGTGATGAAATATGCATTGTATCTTATGTTTGAATGTTTCATATTCTAAATCAAGCCTTTCAAGCCTTGTTCAAGCACATTCGAGGATGAATGTTCCCAAGAGGGAGATGATGTAAGGATCTAGACTTTGTACGAGTTCTTTGGAGCTTGGAAATTTGGTTTCGAAAAGTTTTGGACTAAGGTGACACTTAATGGAAGCCTTCATAGTCCGTGTGGTGCTATACTGACCGTGTGGAGCCTGCTTAAAGTGGCCCTTCGCCTTATGTGGGATGTGTGGGCCTTAGTATAGAGTCTGAGACCAAGGCATACCCCACTTAGACCCCATACAGATTGTGTGAGACCATACGGACTGTGTGGTGGACCGTATGGTAGATTGGGCTTGAGACTCCACAGTTTTGAGCCTAAGTGAAGTGGTATAGGGAACTATAGGTTCATGTAGAATGGTATGGACCATAAAGTTGGCCATATGGATGCCTACGTCAAAATGCTTCTAAGTATGGAATCTTCGAGATCAAGATAAGTTCACTTTTAAGCCCTCATTTCAAGCTTATTTATGTGGTTTAGGGTCATCATAGGCCTCCTTCATCAAGTCAAATTCACAAGAATTCCATTGGCTAAGCTTTTCACAAGAACAGATAGAAAAGATCAACTTTAAATGGTCATATATCTTAGGATAAAATGAGCTGGGTGGCCCACGACCTATTGAATTGAAGTTCTTTCAATTAGCTTTCCAATAGATCTAGTTTCACCTTATTTCGAGTTCGAATCAAGAAGTTATGCCTATTTTTGTAAAGCCCATATGTGTAGTTTTTTCTGAAATTTGGCTAAGTGAGGTCTCACGGGAGGGTTTCATGGTCCGTGAAACCTAGTACGGGCTATGAGACTTCTTCATAGGACCCTGGCAATAAATGTTATTTTGCTTGATTAATGGTTTTTATTTAATTGTGGCTTCTCCTATGGGTCTTTTATGACTTCCTATGCTATCTTGAGACCTTCAAATTACCTAAACTCTAATTCACTCATCCAAATTCATTCCTACACTTAGAATTTCATTAAACCCTCCTAAAAACTCTCACAAGGACTCTTGTGAAACTAAGCTTGGGAATCAAGGGAAGGCTCATCCTTCTTCAAATTTCTTTTTGAATCTTCTTCATTAGCTACGATATGTGGGATTGATTCTTTCTCCCTTTCAACAAAGAAGATTCAAACTCTTTTCAATTGAATTTCATGAAATTTTGCTTACTTGAAAAATGGATTTTGAATATTATGGTTTATTAAATTCAATTGTAGTATGGGCTATGCTTTATTGTTGATTTTAAATTGGTTTAAGCCATAATATAATTGTTTACATTGAGATTTTGAAGTAATGAATGTGCATGTCCCTTTTAAAGTTTGATTTGTGCATGGGTAATCTATATTATAATTTGAATGTGAATTTTACTTATATCTTCACTTGAATTTCATAATATATTGTTGATTTAAGTTTGAATCTATATTACCCATGCTATTCTCATCTCATTCATAGAATATACATTAATGAGCATAAGATTTTATGAAAATTACGAAGTGGGTTAAGCACATTTATAATTATGTATTTGATTTTGAAATGATACTGGTTTTGAAAAGAATATGATCACATAAATGTCTACTATATGGATCTTTGAGCATTTTGGGTGCTTGGACCATCTTGTATATATAAATGAGCTATTCTTATGCATAAGTATGATGATGATTATGAACTATGATTTGGGTTTTGAGCCCAAGTACGAATGATTATGAAATGTGTTTGCCTTTTGAGCCTAAATGTGCATTAAAAGGTTTTGAAATGACTATTGCCTCCTTTGAAATCATGTATATGTATACGTATTCTCGTGGAATGTTTTCACTTAGCACCGATGAGATTGGAGGCATCACAACTATCCCTAAAGGTCATTTTCCTTTCCTTGAACTATGTGTCAGCATCAGTATTGAGATCTAAGGCTCATCCTGTTAGTTAAGGCATGACACGCTAGAAAAATCTGAGGCTCATCCTGTTAGTTGAGGCATGACCAGCTAGAAATGTTGTGAAAATCCTATCCAAAATGAGAGGCCCATAAGGAAGGTTACTTCTCCAAAATGGGGGACTCGTATGGAGAAGCATGGTTTACCTTTGGCAAGTAGACCACCTCTTTTCTAGTGTGGGGATAACAACAGGATTCCAAGTAATAAATTGCTTGGTCTTTGATATGTTGTGGATATGCAACACATTTGATGCCTAAAACAAGGGATTTTGTGAGTTCTTAATGCGACTTTTTTTTATTTTTATGTGTTTTTATGTTTTTATTGCAGAAAAGGTAGGTTGGCATGATTTATGAAGAAAATTGCAGATATTGCTGAACTGCAGGATATACGAGCTTACCTATGAGTCATAGCCCAAGCTACAAGTTGTAAGGTGATATGTAGCAAGAAATAGAGAGCAAAAATCAGAAATCTTCCAAGTGGAGGTCAGCCCTACGAGGCCATCCTACGAGTCGTTGGCCCAACTATGACTCGGATGAGTGAACTCGTAGCAGGAAACAGAGAGCCAAAACTTTGGACCAAAAACTGAAGACCTAGACTATGAAAGGATGCATACGAGTTGTAGCCCAAACAATGACTCATACTAGTGGGTCGTACTAGTCGAGTACAAAATGCCAAACACTTGATATGAAACCCCGATTATGACTCGTAGGACACCATACGAGTTGTACCTGCTACCAGCTGTCTTTTTTGTGTAATTTTATGGTTAAATTTATAAATACTATGTATACTTTAAGCTAGGACTTATTTTGAGTAGATTTCTAGACTTAAACAATTGAATATTGCCTTTGAATATTCTCTAGAATATTTTAGGGTTTTAGTGTAGATTTTCATTTTCTCTTGGAAAAACCACTTTTGGGGATTGCAAATTTCACATTGCATTCATTCTCAGTCTATCAAGCTTGTGGTTTGCAACTTGTGGTACTATCATTCTTCATTGCTTTGGGTAAAACTCTCAACTATGTTTTGTCTTTTCATTTTGTTGGTTTTGCTTTAGCCATGAGTAGCTAAGCACCCACGACTTGGGGTTGCGGGAACCATGGGTAGTTGACTTGAGATGACCTAGATTTATTGCATTTCTATCATTGGGATTTTGCATGTATTATTTATTTCCTTTTATTTTGAATGTTGTTTGGTGGTGGCAAACACCAAACCCCGCCTACTATCATGATCCTGACCACGGTAGTGATGAATAGGAAAAGGAAAGTAAATGACAAAATTTGATCGATGTCTTCTCGTCTAATTAACTAAACCTTACCAAGGGAGGTTGATTGTGACAATGGGTAACGGTTAGTTGGCACACCATGGTTGTCGACCATGTACCATGGTAAAATTCGACCTTCACCTTCACAAGAGGGCTGAAAGAACCTAAGTTACTGTCCTACATGCGTATTTCCAATTGTAGTTATATTGTCTAAGGTAATCGAGTCAAGGAACAATGGGGAACAAAATTCCCAAGCTGTCCCTAAAACTAAGTGTTTCCTCGCATCATAGTATAGTATTTATTTTACTTTTGTTTTCAAATAAAAAAAAACCCCCCCATTTAGAGATTTTAGTTATAGATACTCAAAATGATTGATAGTAAAGTCTTCTAGTCAAGCCCTGAATTCCCTATAGGTTCGACCCTAACCTTTGGTTAGGTTAATTGCTGACAGAGATCGCTTTCTTATTGGAGCATGAACATCATCAAAAATTATGGTGCCGTTGCTAGGGAATATAGCTAGGTTCTTGACTTGTTATTCACTATTAGTTGGTTCAAGTATTAATTTCTAAATTCTCTTGTATTTTACTTTTATTTTAGTTTTTGTTTTTTGATTCTATTTGCGGGGTGTACTAGGTTGTACGCCCAAAACAAGGAGCCAAGGCACTCTCTTAGCTCGGATCAATTTAAAGATCCATCGACTTTTCAGAAGAATGGCTCAAGTGAATGAGGATATCGCAATTGAGGAAGAAATAAATATGAATGATCATATGGGAAGAGAAGAAAATCCACCTTCGAGGGATGATAGGCCACAAGTTAAGGATTTCAACGAGAATGCTTATGGTTGGAACCAATATCATTTGAACCCAATGGCCATAGACATTACTGGCACTGTAGTTTTGCCTCCATAACCGGCGGATGCTAAGTTCTTGGTGTCAAGTGGGTTACTTCAAATGCTCCAAAACTGTGGGTTGTTAACATGGCTACCTTCAGAGGATCCTCATTGTCATCTCCATAATATAGTTTTTGTCTGTAAGAGTATCATGGGGACACAAAATCTTTCTCTTCATGTCTTTGGTTTTTGAGTGTTTCCACTGTCATTAACAAGTAATGCAGTTATGTGGTTGTCTGAGCTTCCTCCAGGTATAATAACAAGTTGGGCAAAGCTTCAGAAAGTATTTCTAGAAAGGTTTTTCCCAAGATCAAAGAAGCTAAAGCTCAAAGATCAAATAAACTATTTTGAGCAATTGTTGTGTGATACTATTAGTACCACATGGGAGAGATTCATGGAATGGTTGAGGATGGTCCCTGATCACAAGATTTTTGATGATGCCTTGGTTGAGGTTTCCTATCGGGCGCTTGACGAGAATAGTTAAGCTTGTGCCAACACAGTCATGGGAGGCATGTTTCTTGACCAACCTTTTGCATTGATAGCCGCAAAAGTGGAGCAAGTGGTTAAAATTGATAGAGCTTGGGGTCAATGAGAGTGAGGTTCGATGAAGACTTCTTGTGTGGTTAATACTGACAATGATCAAGCAAAGATCTCGTCCCACAATCGGGATGTCATACCAAGCACTTCATGGCTAGAAGAGATGTTTGAAAAATTGTTGAAAAGAATAGACCATCAAGATAAGACCTTGAAGGGAATGACATCGGGCATTTCATGTATAAACCAAAAGATAGAGTCACTCCATGGCTATTAAACAATTTGAAGAACAATTTGGGCAAGTCTCTTCACAATTGAACCAACACTAAAAGGGCACCCAACCAAGCAATAAGGTTCAAAACCCAAAGAATGATGGGCATTGTACAGAGGTCATGACTAGGAGTGGTAAAACCACGATAGATCTCCCTATATCGGTGATTGTGGATGAATTTTATGAGAAGGGTATTAGTGGTGAAGTTGCCGTTGAGGGAAAAGGTTAGAGAATGTTGGGATGCAAAAGGAAGAAGTGAGGGAGAATGAGAAAATTAAGTTGATTCTAAAACCTACCCCTCCTTTGCCTCAAAGGCCGAAGAAAAAGGAAGAGGGGGGCAAATTCAAACATTTCCTCCCGATATTGAAGCAACTATCCATCAACATTCCCCTTCAAGAAGATTTGGAGAAGATACCTGAGTTCGCCAAATATATGAAGGATTTGGTGACAAAAAAATGCATTTTGAGCCAAAAGTTCTCACAGGACATCCAACAATGTAGTGCAATTATGACCAAATGCCTTGTTCAAAAATGAGAGGACCCCGGTGCATTTACCATCCTTTACCCCATTGGTGATGTTTAATTTGCAAGAGAATTGTGTGACTTAGGAGTGAATATCAATCTAATGCCTCTTGCCATATTCAAAAAGCTTAGTCTTGGCACTCCCACTCCTATAAGAATGTAGTCTCTCATGGCATATCGAACCATCAAAAAGCCAAAGGGAATACTTCTTGATATGCTCGTTAAGTTTGATAAATTCATCTTTCCCGCAGACTTTGTGATCCTTGATTGTGAGGTTGATTTCGAGGTGCCCATTATTTTAGGAAGACCATTTTTGACTACTGGAATAGCCTTGGTGGATATGGGTTTAGGTCAACTTCTGTTCATGGTCAATAATGCAGAGGTCGTGTTCAATATCTGCCAGTCAATGAAACACCCGGATGAGTTGAAGAGTGAGGTTTGGACTCTTGATAATTGTTAATGATGGATGATGACTATGTCGAGACACGACCTTAAACAAGACGCTTCTAGGAAGGCAACCCAAGCATATGTGATGATTTTTAGTTTGTTTTTAAGCTTGTTTGGTTTTTTGAAGTTTTAGGTGGTGACATGTTGTATTGTTTTAAGTTTGAAAGACATTTATGCAGTTGTAGTATTTTGAAGATTGTTCTGTTTTAAGACCTGGTCTGCAGGTGGAAATCAAAGAACTGAAGATGTGAGAAAATGGTACTTGGAGCAACTTCTACAAGCAGGCCTACGAGTCATAGTCACCATTATGACCTGTACTCATGCCTCATAGAGAGAAACAGTGAGTATTGAAAGTTGGCACATACTATGAGCCAACCTTACAATTCGTAAGGCCCCCTACGAGTCGTAAGTGGCATTTATAATACCAGTATGAACTCAAAATATTTTTACAAGTGTTGGGTTAGCTACAAGACTAGGATTTACGATCATAAGACACCCTATGACTCATAGTTAGGGTCTCGTAGCCCCGATCTGCAGCTTTTTAAAGTGTGACTCGATTTATTATAAAAAGGGTCAAAATAATTTCAACAACCCTAATCAATCGTGATTCCCCTAATCCCCCTTTGTCTTTCACCATTTTGATCACAATCCCGGCTACCCATGTCACTTTCTGGTGAGTACTTCGGTGAGGACACCATTTTCTAAGGTTTTCGGTGCATTTTTCTGTCTATTTTGCATTGGTTAAATTTGTCTACCATTTGGTAAGCCTCGTGGTTTAACGCACTATTGTGGTGAGTTTCATTCTTTAAATAATTGTGTGTTTGGTTTAATCATGAATATTCATACCCATGTGGTGATGCTTTGTTCTAGACATGAAAACTAGGATTTGAGTGCTTTGGAAATGTTGCTATGCATTGAGCGTTGTTTCAAAAATCTCGTATGAGTCGTCATAATTCTAAAAATAATGGTCCGTTCAATGTAGCTCTTATTTTTGTCTTAACATTGGGAAAATTATTTTTGGAATGGAATTTTGGAATGTGTAGATGTGTTTTGGACTTAATTGAAAGTGTTTGAATTTCACTTGTATCTCAACAGAATGTTTTGTTGATAAACAGTGTGAATTTGGGGATGAAATTGCTTTTGGTTTTGCTCGATGTATTGTGGGATTGACTTCGATCTTTAGGGGTAATCATTTTTATAACTGCCTAATATCATAATGGGTCTATTTGTGTATCAGATTTATTGTATTGCTTTTATAATTGCTAATTATTGGTTTGTGTTTGATTTGCTTGTGGTTTTTGTGGGAATGTGATAGGCACTACAAATGGCTTCTATTTTCAGCTACGAGGCACCCTACGACTCATAGGTTCTTCTATGAGTCATAGTGGTTCCTCGTAGCAGGCACTAGTCACCAGTGGTTCCTACACATTTCTCAAACAGACCCACCTATGACTCGTAGCATCTGCTACGGCTCATAGAAGGGGTCTCCTAAGTCTTCCTAGGATTTCAAAAGTGTCTCTGGAATGAGCTATGAGGCCAGTAACTACACCTCATATGTGAATTCAGATTGCATTTTTCTTAGAAACCTTAGTACTACGAGGCTAGAGCACGACTCATAGGACACCCTACGAGTAGTATCTGCACCTCGTAGTTGCATACCTGCAACTATATTAGTGATTTTGTATACTTAAGTGTTTTTGTTTCTTATTCTTTGTTATATGATTTTTTTGATCAAACATCTTGATGCTCACATGTGTTGTGTGGTTGGTTAACAGATATCATGCCTTTAAAGGATAAACGAACAATCCAAACACTCCAAAGGAGGCTGGTTGATGAGTCCTTTGAGACTTGAGAGATCCGAGGGCTCTGTAGAAGTGCACGGGGTCAGAATAGATCCAGAAGCAAATGTGCCTCAGACCCGGGCACGTATAGCTCAGGAACTCATGGAGGTCAGCAGTTCCTCCCAGTCTGAAAGGAAGGAACAAAAAGGTGATGGAGATGAGTCTGGGAGCAGCTTACCATAGATGACCTCACACACTTAGGGTTAGAGACAGAGTCTGAGAGCACCTCACAGGCCCAGCAGGAAGAAGTACAATCACAACCCCTAATGGACCGTAGTGGTTCATTGCAAGAATGAAGGAGATATATTATCAGGGGTTAGAGCCAAAGGGGCAAGGCAAATCGTTTCGACAATTCCATGAGAAGTCTAGCATAAACAACACTGGCTTGAATAGAGTACCAGGGTTAGATGTGGAGATAGACCGGCATGGACTACACAGCAGTTGGGCAAGTATGCCCCTTACGTAGTCTGTGAGTTTTACATAGCCTACCTTGCTATGCTTCGTCGAGGGTTTCCAAAGAACAAGAAGCCGATTAAGTAGCCAAGACTACGAGTGGTATCAGTTCGAGGTCGGAGAGTTCCTATTTTGGAGGAGACAATCCGACAGATTCAATTTAGGCCCATCTACAGAGTGCCTCAATCCACTGCAGAGTATGATAGTCGCATTGATAAAATGAGGAGAGCGGTGAGTGAGAAAGACATTGGGGCCAAGACTGAGCTGTTGTAATGGATTGCAAGCCAGATATGTGAGGAGGGGTTCGAGCTGACGTGGGTTGCAAACCACGTAGATTCGATAATGAAAGCCCACTCTCTTTCCGGGCCAAGTTTTAGTGGTCGATTATCCTTTGGCATATCCGACCCACATTTATGGATAATGTGATCACCCTAGAGCACGTAGTGTTATTAGCCAGCATCCTAGCTGGTTATGAGATAGATTGGGCCCAAATTATCTTTGAGCAGATTCACCACTCTGCCGTTAAGACAAACACCTCACTGCCATTCCGTATTTTGATCCACCGACTGTGTAGTACCGCAGGTGTTCCGATAGTGTCACGAACCAAGCCTAGGGCCTATACATGACACGACAAATGGGGAATCCAAAGGAACCCCAAACAAGCCTCTTAACTTGTCATTACACATCATTGGTCGCGGAAGCATATAAAAAATATTAAAGAGCAAGAATAGAGGAAAAGGGGCTAAGGGAAAAGCTTACACAATATCATAACCAAGAGACAAGAGTCAAAACTCATATCATAGATACATAACATGTCCAACAACCACCTCTAATACATTAATAAGAGCGGGGGCCAAGAAAAAGCAACTAGGCTCACCCTTGTAGTCAAATAGAACATAAAGAAGAGTGTCTCAATACATAAGAAGAGAGTCTAGACTAAGATCGCTGAAGTGGAGGACTTACCCACTAGCTTGAGTAGCATTGAACTAGCCACGTGGAGGAGGATAATCAACCTGGGCTCTGATTCGTACATGGTGATATCATATAGGTAAGAGTATGCGTTAGTATGTTTAAATATACTAAGTTTGTAGAATGCAATGCAACAAGAGATAGACATCATAATCAAAATACATAACAATAGACAATAGACATCATATAACAATATGGCATATTTGATCAATGCTCAAGTAAAACATGCTTAAATAACTCATGCTCATATGGGATTTCATATGCGTAGAATGGACCAAGTTAGATTTCCAAAGTACAAACCCCTTAGTAGGTTAGTGATTATGCAGCCCCATCACTTAGGTGGCAAAGTACTAATCCTCCACTCGGTTGGTGATAATGTCGCCCCATCACCTAGGTGGATAAGTACAAACCCTTCACTCGGTTAATGAATACAAACCCCTATCTCGGTTAGTGATGATGCCGCCCCATCACTAAGTAGAGAAGTACAAACCCTTAACTCAGTTGATGAGTACAAATGCCCATCTTGGTTAGTGCTGATGTCGCCCGATCACTAGGTGGAGAAGTACAAACCCTTCACTCGGTTGATGAGTAAAAACCCCATCTCGGTTATCCAGGTTCTTAGACCCCCTGGATTGGGCATGATCTAATGCAACACTTTATGTAGGATTTATCATATACATAAGCTTATTTTATCATCATAACATCAATCATATCATATCTCATGCTTTGGACCTTCAATTCCTCAAGAAACCATAACCGGACGTTCTATCAAACACTTAGAGGGTGTGAAATGATAGTGTAAAACCATGCAATTTAGAGATGAAATCATGCAATAAAATCAATTGTAAAACCATCAATCAACACCTTGTAACACCCTTAAGCAATATACATCAGAACCCCTCCTTAAATCTTACAATAGATCCAAGATGCATAGCTCAAACAATAGTAAAATAGTTACAACTTTACACAGCTTTAACATAGTTCATAGACATGTTCATAATAGTAAACTCATTTGTAAAATTAACTTTAAATCATGCAAATTGAGTAAAAAGGTGATTAGGACACCATGGGTGAAAGAACCCAATGGCTAAAACCTAAACACCTTATCTTTGGAGAAGCTCTTGATGAAGATTGAAAATGGAGGCTTGAAGTTTAAAGGAAATCCTTAGTTCCGAATAAGGGTATTGAGAGTTGAATTTATGAGTGAAAATATAGCAAGTATTTGAGTGAGTATTGGGAAATATTTTGGATGAGATGAGGGTGAAATATGGCTAAGTATAGGTAAAAACACATTTGGGAACACTTGGGACAACACTGAAAATTTTGGACGAACTAAAAAAAACAGTCACTAAAATATACTGGTGTGCGTCGTGGAAGAGGCGTGCACAGCTCTCCGAAATTTGCATTTTCAAAATTCATAATTGCTAATCTTTTGATATTAAATTAGGGTTAGACCCTTTTTCACCTAATTTTGACCCCCTAAACAAGAATATGAAGTCAAATTTTTGATATCGCACATGGAATTAAAGATATATGAAATTTAAAATTTTGGGTTTTCTGAGGCACGTTTTCGGGCACTTTTTAGGGTCATTTCAATATCTTCCCTTTAGGAACATTTGTCCTCAAATGTAAAAGAGATGCACAAGACAAGAGTGATCATAACCAAGTTAGCCCCAACAAGAATGCAACATTAAACTTAAAACACCATTTTCTAAATTTCAACATAAGTGTAAAATCATCATAAGTTTACCTACTTAAACATAAATGCATATGAATGACATAGAGGCTGAAATATAAGACTTGAAATCATACAGGGACTTAGGATTAGTACCATAGGCTTGAGTGGAGTGAAAAAGATGAGGATACCACTTTTGCATGTCCGCGTCGGCCTCCCATGTAGCACTTTCGACTTGTTGGTTCCTCCAAAGGACCTTAACGGATGTCACCTCCTTGTTCCTCAATATCTTCACTTTCCTATCATAAATCTGAACCGGAACCTCCTCATAAGTGAAATTATACTCAAAAACACCCATAACATCAAGAGGCACAATAGCATTAGGATCACCAACACATTTTCTTAACGTAGAGACATGGAACACCGAGTAAACCAAACTCATTTCACTAGGAAACCTCAACTCATAAGCTACCTTGTCAACCCTCTTTATCACCTAATAAGGACCAACATACCTTGGACTCAACTTCCTTTTTTAACCAAAATGGACCACACCTTTCATTGGAGAAATCTTCAGGTAGATCCAATCACCCACTTGGAATTCTAGGTTTCTCCTTCTTACATCGGCATAGGATTTTTCACGACTTTAGATTGTTCTCAACCTTTCTCTAATCATCCTAACCATCTCAAGAGCCTCCATAACCAAATCCATACCCAATAAATCCACTTCTCCAACCTCGAACCAACCAACCGGTGATCTACAATATTTCTCATAAAGAGCATCAAATGGAGTCATACCGATACTAAAGTGATAGCTATTGTTGTAGGAAAACTCAATCAATGGAAGATGACATCCCAACTATCTTTAAGCTCCAAAACAATCCCTAAGCATATCCTCAAGTGTTTGAATGGTTCTTTGGCTTGGCCATCCGTTTGAGGGTGAAATGTCGTACTAAGGTGAACTTTGGTACCAAGACCCCTTTGGAAAGACCTCTAAAAGTGTGAAATGAATTGTGCACCACGATCCGATATGATGGATAAAAGAATTTGATGTAACCTCACTAACTCATGGATGTACAACGTCGCATACTTTTAAGCCCCATATGTAGTTTTAACCGATAGAAAGTGAGCCGATTTCTTCATCCTATCAATCACCACCCATATAGAATCAAAACCCTTCCTAGTTTTGAGCAACCCAACCATCAAATCCATATTAATCACCTCCCACCTCTAAGTAGGAATCTCTATGTCTTGGGTTAGGCCACCTAGTCTTTGATGTTCGGTTTTGACTTATTGACAACTATGGCAACTGGAAACAAATTTGTCAATGTCCCTCTTCATGTCTCCCCACCAATACATATCCCTCAAGTATCTATACATTTTGGTGGAATCAGGATGGATAGAATAAGAAGAATTATGGGCCTTATCAAGGATTTTCTCCCTCAAACCATCAACACAAGGCACATACAACCTACCTTAGTATCTAAGGGCACCATCTACCCCTTAGGGAGAAAACCTGCACTTTGCCTTCTTTCACCAAGGCCTTCAATTCAAGCAAGGAGGGGTTAAGATCTTGTTTTGCTATCACCTCATAAACCAAGGAAGATTTGGAACCATCAACAACAACAACTCCATAACCCACTTCTTCCAACCTAACCCCCAATCTAGCTAATCTATGCACCTCTCTAGCCATCTCCCTATCACCACCATAAACATGAGCTAGGCTACCCATAAATACCCGACTCAAAGCATCTGCCACAATATTTGCCTTACCGGGATGGTAATGTACACTCATGTCATAGTCTTTCAAAAGTTCTAGTCACCTTCTTTGTCTCAAGTTGAGATCTTTTTAAGTGAAGACATATTGGAGGCTCTTATGAATAGTGTAGACATCAACATGCACCCCATACAAAAATGACACCAAATCTTTAATACAAACACCATGGCAGCCAATTCAAAATCATGGGTAGGGTAGTTCTTTATATGCACCTTGAGTTACCTAGAGGCATAGGCTATGACCTTACCATTTTGAATTAGCACACAACCTAAACCAACTCTGGATGCATCACAATACACAACAAAACTCTCAAGCCCATCCAGTAGTGACAATATAGGAGCGGACACAAGTCCATCCTTCAATGTTTGGAAGCTTCTCTCACATTCATCGATCCATACAAACTTAACCTTCTATTGAGTCAACTTTGTCATAGGGGAAGCAATAGGAGAGAAAACATTCACGAACCTTCTATAGTAACCTGCAAGGCCCAAGAAACTCCCAATATCCGAGGAGGTCAATGGTCTAGGCCAATTTCTAATCACATTGATCTTCTTAGGGTCCACCTTAATACTATCCCCCAGCACCACATGACTCAAGAATGCAACCTCCTTCAACAAAAATTCACACTTTTCATATTTAGTATATGATTTCTCGTCCCTCAATCTTTGTAACACCACCCTCAAATGACTCATATGCTCCTCCCTACTATGTGAATGGATCAAAATATCATCAATGAATACCACAACAAAGGAATCAAGGTAAGATTTGAAGACCCTATTCATTAGGCCCATGAAGATGGCTGGTGTATTAGTCAATCCCAAGGACATCACCACAAATTCATAATGCCCATATCTAGTCCGGAAAGCCATCTTGGGAATATCACACTCCCTCATCCTCACTTGATGGTACCCAGACCGAAGATCAATCTTAGAGAAAAAGTTAGCCCCTTGCAGTTGGTCAAATAAGTCATCAATTCTTAGAAAAGGATATCTATTCTTTATAGTGACCCTATTTAGTTGCTTGTAGTCAATACAAATTCTAAGTAACCCATCCTTCTTCTTTACGAACAACACTGATGCACCCCAAGGGGATTGGGTAGGTCTAATAAATCCTTTTTCCAACAAATCTTTCAATTGCCCCTTTAACTCCTTCAACTCTGCTGGGGCTATATGGTAAGGGGGAATGGAGATAGGTTGAGTATCAGGAAGGAGACCTATGCCAAAATCTATCTCCGCTTCGAGAGGGATACCAGGAAGGTCATTTGGGAAGACATCAAGAAACACATTTACAACCAGAACTGACTCAATGGAAGGGACTTTGGACTCCATATCCTTAACCATCATAAGATGATATGAACACCCCTTAGAGATCAACTTATGGGCTTTGATGCAAGAGATGAACCTACCTTTTACCGCCACATCATGACTTTCCCACTCAAGGAGGGGTTCATTTGGGAATTGAAACTTGACCCTACGGGTTCTATAATCAATAGAAGCATAGTATGCATATAACCAATCAATCCAAAGAATAACATCAAAATCAACCATACTAATTCAACAAGATAACAAGGTAAGATTTATGCAAGAAGTAAACTGGACAATTTCTATACACCTTCTTAGCAATAATAGATGCACCAATAGGAGGGACACCTTATAAGACTCACGTAATAACTCAGACTTAACATGGAAACTTTTAGCAACAAAAGGGGTAACAAAGAAAAGGTTGGCACCTGGATCAATCAAAGCATATACTTCAAAGTCAAAGATGTTCAACATATCGATAACAACATCAGGGACCTCACAACCCTTTGCCTCCCATGTAGGCGTAAAACCGATTCTGCCTTGGGGAACCACCTTGAGGACCACCTTAACCCAATGGAACCTCATTTGCACCCTTGAACTTTGCCATGATTTCTTAGACAATCTATCTTCTTGTGACCAAGCTCCCCAAAACAAAAGCATGCATTAGAACCCTTCAACCAAGGGCCATTATGACTCTACCCACATCTACAACACACATCCATACGAGCCACACCACCAACACCTTGAGGCCTAGGGAAGTCATTAGCAAACCCCCTATTAGTAGCATGAGAAGGCCCTTGGCCTTGATGAAATCTAGCACCCTTTTGGAACTTACCCTCAAAACGGGCCCTCTTAGCCTCATGGCCCCTCCTCTTCCTCAACTTTTCTTCCTCCATTTACTTGTCATATGTCATCAACCGAGACAAGTCCACGTCACCAATTAGCAATGCAGACAGGCATTCTTCACTCACCAAGTCGGAGATCCCCAATCACAAATTTATTCATCCTAGATCTAGGATTGGCCATCAAATAAGGAGCATACTTTGAACGTTGATTAAACTTGAGGAAATACTCCCTCACAATCATAGCACCTTGTTTCAAGTTCATAAACTTTTCCACTTTGGTTCCCTCAGCTCAAGCCGGAAAACCGATTAAGGAAAGCCAATTTGAACTCCTCCAAAATTATCACATAATCATTTTGCCTTCTCCCCCTTCCATTGATCATACCAAAATTGGGCAACCCCCTTGAGTTGGTATGCCGTCAACTCTGCTTTTTCATTTGGCCCGACACCCATGATATTCTAGATTTTGTAGACCTCATCAATGAACTCTTGTGGATCTTCATCCACCTTTGATCCATAGAAAATTGGAGGATTTATCCTCAAGAAGTCCCTTACCCTATTTCCCTGGGTAGTAACATGTGGGGCTTCAGCCCCTTGATTGACTTGGTTGGCCACCACTTGGGCAAGCATAGTGAGAGCATCCCGGAGCTCACCATTGGTAGGTTG
>JAOTQR010082794.1:0-38433 GCA_025774065.1 Solanum ossicruentum
ATATATATAGAGAGAGAGAGAGAGAGAGAGAGAGTTTTTAAATGCTTTATGAATTTTGATGAAAATTCAGTACCCTCAAATTTTTAAGATTGCTGGATATTGATGCAATCATGCATATTGATTATATTGTGATGTTTGTTCTGATAATGAAAAGGTAAGTCGAGGCTTGAAGTATGACCTGTGCGTCTATACTTGATTGTGTGTGCAATGCCATGTGTGTTGTTAGCTTATTTTGCCACATTCATGTATCATGTATGGACACAAAACTTGCCTTATTACTCTAAGATTGGTTTGGTGATATGGTTGATTTGAAAGGGATCTTAGGCCTGTTCTTCTTGTGAGCCCACTTTTGCCTAAATAACCTACCAAATGTGTTAGTTACCCCTTTGTTCCAAATGTTTGAACCTCTCATGTACTCATTATTTCTTGACACGTAGCTAGCTTAGCCTTGTATTATAAAATACCTTGATATTGGCCCTGGTCTGTATTTTGACATGTTAACCTTGATTGAGGCTGAAAGCCTAAGTTCAGGATAGCTACAAATAGTGGCCCTAGTTTGGGTAATAGATATTATGTACTTCACCTCAGACTAAAAACCTAAGTTGAGGGTAGCCTTTAGTGTGGTAAAGTAATGAAAATAAGGTGGCTGGTTAGGAAAGAAAGAAAGAAATGAAAACCCACGAGCCTGGGGAGGAAAATAAAAAGAAAAGATCCTTGAATTGAAGAAAATAACAAAAAATGAGTTCGAAAATAAGGCACAACTGAAAAAGTGAATTAAAGCACCCGGGGAAAGCTTGAAGTAGGAGAATAAGGGTGGATTTAGTGAAAATGGTTGGGTCATGAAGGTAAACGTGTAGGTAAACATGGTTCAAGGAGAACTTTCAGTCACTACTTTCCTAAAATGCCATACCAAATCCTTATGAGCCTATGTTACAAACCATTAAGTCCTAAAGTGATCCAAATCCACTTTGTTATCAATCTGGAAGCTGAGTATTGCAAGCCTATGGTGTTGGTTATTTTGCATGAATTCCCTTTGTGAGAGTGAGAAGGCTTACTTAGTCCCTGAATTCTAAATGCTTTATGAGTGAGTAAGAGAGACTTTTATTATGTGAGGGCATTTGCACTGCTTGATTAGCATATGAAAAACCCAGTGATTGTGGACAGTTGATTCCCCTTAGCTTATCATAGCTAGGTTGCTAGATATATCCTTGTGTTTTTGTTTTGATCATTAGCTTTGCAATCTATTTTTGATAATGAATTATGGGTACCTGAATTAGAATAAATGATAGATATGCCATTGGTATAGCTACTATGTATCTGTCATTGTCTGTTCAGATTAAGTCATCGCTTGAGGACAAGCAACAGTTCTAAGTTGACGATGTAGATGTGCTATCAAAATACAACACATTTGATGCCTAAAACAAGGGACTTTGTAAGTTCTTAATGCGATTTTTTATGGTTTTTATTTGTTTTTGTGTTGTTATTACAGAAAAGGTAGGTTGCCATGATTTTGGAGAAAAATTACAAATTTTCTAGAAGTGCAGAACATACGAGCTCACCTACGAGTCGTAGCCCAAGCTATGAGACCCTGATTATGACTCATAGGTCACCATATGAGTCGTACCTGTGAAGTGTACCTGCTGCCAGCTGTCTTTACTGTGTAATTTTTAGGGTTAAGTTTGTAAATTCTATATATACTTTATGTTAAGGTTTATTTTGAGGAGATTGCAGACTTGAAAAATCGCATACTCTCTCTATAATATTTTTCGATTTTAGGATAAATTTTCATTTTCTCTTGGAAAACCCACTTTTGGGAATTGCAAATTTTACATTGCATTTATTCTCAATCTAGTGGTTTGCAATTTGTGGTGACATCACTCTTCATTACTTTGCATATAATTTTCAATTATGTTTTATATTTGCATTCTTGTTGGTTTTTCCTTAGCCATGAGTAGCTAAGCACCCATAACTTGGGATTGTGGGAACCATGGATAGTTGACTTGAGATAACTTGGATTAATTGCATTTCTATGATTGGGGTTTTGTATGAATTGTTTATTTCCCTTCATTTTGATCGTTGTTTGGTGGTGGCAAGCACCAAACCTTGCTTACTATCACGATCCTGACCAAGGTAGTGATCGTTCTCATTTAATCAACCAAACTTGACCAATGGGAAGTTGACTGGGACATTAGGTAATGGTTAGTTTACACACCATGGTAGTCGAACAAGCACCATGGTGAAATTTGACCTTCACTTTCACAAAAGGGCTGGAAGAAACTAAGTTACCATCCTACATGTGAATTTTCAATTGCAGTTATGATGTCCAGGGTAATCGACTCAATGAACCATGGGGAACACAATTCCCAAGTTATCAGTAAAATTGAGTGTTCCTCCGCATAATAGTATAATGTTCATTTTTATTTTATTTTATTTTTTTAAAATCATAAACCCCCTCTTCATTAAGAGAGTTTACTTATAAATACTCCAAATGATTGATAGTGAACTCTTGTTGTCAAGCCCTATATTCCCTGTGGATTCGACCCTAACCTTTGATTAGATTAATTATTGACAGTGATCGCTTTCTTATTATAGCGTGAACATTATCACGGTAGAAAATATTTTGATTTATGAGGAAGTTCCGGTAGATATTTTTGATAGACAAATGAAGAGCTTGAGAAACAAGGATGTAGCTTCCATCAAGGTTCTTTGAAGAAACTAACAAGCTGAAAGTGCTACATGGGAAGCGGAGGCGGACATGAGAAAATGATATCCACATCTCTTCCACTCTACCAAAGCCTAAGGTACTAACTTAAGTCCCCTATATTATTTCAAGTCTTAAGTTTCACCCCTATGTCATTTTCATGCATTCATGTTTATGTTGACAAGTTTATGGTGATTTTGACGTTCATGTTGACATTTTCAAAATGATGTTTACATGCATTTGTTGCTTTTATGTTGGATTGAAATCTTCATGATTACTTCTTCTATGTACGTTTCTTTGACATTCGAGTATGAATGTTCCAAAGGGGGAGATATTGAAACGCCCCAGAAATGCCCAAAAATGTGCTTCGGAAATGTCCATAATCATAATTTTCATATATCTAAAAATCTGTGTGTGATATCGAAAATTCAACTTCATATTCTTAATCAAGGGAAACAATTAAGTGAGAATTGGGTATAACCTCGATTTTAGAGGACCTATAGTGAAATTTCACTTTCGCCAAATTTTAATTTCTAATAGGGATCCGCGATGCCTCCGTGACTCAGACCCATCGCGAAGGTGTTTTTACACTTCCTTAATTTGCCCTATTCATCCTAAGACATTGGGGTCTTAGTCCCATGCCCACATTGCTTGAAAACGCCTATACTTAGCCATTTTTTCAACTCTATATCACTCAAGACACTCTCAAAACCCTCTCTAACACTTAACCAAATATTTTCTCTAAATTCAAATATCCCGAGCTTAATTCCGGATCTCAAGAATTTCATTCAAGCTTCAAGTTCTCATTCAAATGGACACCAACAAATTCCCTAAATATGAGGTATGCGGGTTTCAAGTTCTTTAACCCATGGTGCCCAACCTTCCTTTTCATGAAAATTGCATGTTCTCAAGATGTATTACTTATAGGTATTACTTATTATGAATCATGATTACAAATTATATTGGGGTTATATGAAATGTTGATTGGAAGCACATGTCTAACTATTTCAATCTTATAATATGATAAGGTTCGTCTATTGTGACTATGCATGTTATGGGCTATGAAACAATGATATATTATGAGATTTGATGATGGATTTCAGGGTATCTTACATGAGGGTTTTACTATGCATTTGTGGGTTGATTTACATTAATTTTTCTCACATTACGTGACTCTTGAATTGAATGATTTCGAACTTGCATTGCACACCCGCCAAATGCTTGATAAAATGTCTTGACGAGCATTCTTGAGCTATTAATGATCTACTGCATGGATTATGAATCAAGTGAATATAAGTTAATTAAGGGATTATATGTATGTATTGAATTCATGAAAGTATTTATAGTGGTGCAAGTTGATTGTACCTTGTTGGGCGATGACATGCCCAATCGCCTTGTTAAGGGGGTGAGATGCCTTGACTACCTCGTCAGGGAGTGACATGCCCGTACTACCATATTGAGGGGTATGTACCTTGACCACCTCGCTTGGAGGTGACATGCCTGTACTACCATGTTGAGGGGTAGGTATCCCTCAATCACCTTCAAGTGTGTGACATGCCCTGGATTCCGAGTAATAGTTACTTAGTCTATGATTATAGTCTTCTCCTATACATGCATTAGTACCTACAACATGCCCGTACTACCACATTGAGGGGTATGTACCTTGACCACCTCACCTGGGGGTGACATGCCTGTACTACCATGTTGAGGGGTAGGTATCCCTCAATCACCTTCCAAGTGTGTGACGTGCCCTGGATTCCGAGTAATAGTTACTTGGTCTAGGTCCTAGGCTTTGGCCATGTCATAGACTTACACCGATTGAGTCTTAAGGTAGGGGCTCGACTCAAGGAGTCCTTATATAAAGTCTTTAGTCTCTAAGCTATGTACCACTTCATAGGATTATATTTTTCCTTAAAGGGCTCACTAGTGGATCCATGTAGTTCATGTTTCTCCTCAAGTGGGGTCAAGTATGGTTTGCCTTGACAAGTTGACCACACCTTTCTGAAGGGGTGTAATGCTTCGGAATTCCAAGTAGTAGCTCGCTTAGTCTTATGAAGGGGTGTAATCTTCCCACATAGGTATATTATTGTTGTGGAAGTTGAATGTTTTACATGTATGTTTTATTAAAAGCATTGATCATACATGCCATATTGAGATTATATTCATTGCTTATGTGTATGCATTTTGAATAATATGTCTTATGTCTTTGTTGCATTGCACCCCATATATTTAGTACATTCCAAGTACTAAGGCATACTCTATGCCTATATGATATTACTATGTAGGGAACATAGCTCCTATCGACCATCCTACTTCATGTGGCTAGTTCGGTTCTTGAAGATAGCTAGCTGGTGAGTCCTCAACTTTGAGGATAATATCTATTTCCATTAATCCTATGTTGAGACTTGTTCTTTATGTCAGATACTTATTATCAAGAGGGTGAGCCCGAGAAGTGTCTTGACCACTTCTCCATTTCCTAGTGGAGGTGTTGTTGGATACGATTATATATGCTTATGAGCTCGACTGTTCTTATGTTTCTTATGATTACCAAACACTTTCCTTAGTCCTAGTTCCCTTTTTATAATTGACTCTTGTTGTCATGTTATTTTGCTTCCGCAACCAAGGATGTGTACATGATATGTTAAGACTTTTGTTTGGGTTGTCTTTGGACATCCCATCCGCCATTTCATATCTAGGCGCAGGCTTGATGAAACAACCCCAAAGAAAAGTGCCCAAAAATATGCCTCGAAGGTTCCCATAATCGTAATTTCCTCATATCTCAAAATTCGTGCATGATATCGAAAGTCTGACTTCATGTTTTTCATTAGGGGAAAAATTGAGTGGGAGATGGGTATAACCCCGATTTTAGAGCAACAGTAGCGAAATTAAATTTTTCCAAGTTTGTGCAAAACAGTGGGAGTGCACGTTCTCTCCGTGACTCAGAGTCGTCGTGGAGTAAATTATTTTGTTGCCAGTTTTTATGTTTCGACCTAAGCCTTCCTATACATAAAACACCTTACTTAGTCATTTTTCAACCCCATATTATTCAAGAAATTCCCCAAAACTCTCTCTAACACTTAGGAAAATATTCCACCCAAATTCTAGTGCCCCAATCTCCTTCCGGATGTTAAGGAATTCATTCAACCTTCAAGTTCTCATTCAAATCTTCATCGAGGAATTCTCCTAAGTTGAGGTATGTGGGTTTCAACTATTGGGTCCTTTCACCCATAGTGCCCAACCCTTTTTTTTTACATAAATTACAACTTTGTAAGTTGATTTAGTTATGAGTCTTGCTTATTATGAATTTGGTTATAAGCTATGTTGGGGTTTCATAAAATTCTGACTATTAAAGAATGTTTTAAACTATGAATCTATGATCCATTATGTGATTGAATGAGGGGTTTTGATGTATCTTTCCATAAAGGTATTACCAAGTGTTAGTGAGTGATTTTACATTGATTTTTCCCACATAATTTTACTATTGAATTGCATGATTTTGTACTAGCATTACACACCCGCAAAGTGTTTGATAAAATGTCCTGTTATGGATTCTTGAGATATTAAAGGTCTAATGCATGGCATATGAGTTAAGCGACTTTATGATTATGACAAGAATGTATATATGTATTGATTTCATGAATAGTATCTATAGTGTTGCCAGTTGACCATACCTCGTTCAGGGGGTGGTAGGACCGAACTACCATGTTAGGGGGTATGTACCTCAATTGCCTCGCTCGGGGGGAGGGGGGTGAGGGTAGTCCCATACAACCATGTTAGGGGGCTCGTACCTCAATCGCCTTGATCCGGGTGTCGTAGGCCTGTGTAACCATGTTGTGGGTGTTTGTACCTCAATCGCCTCACCAAGGGGGTGGTAGACATTGGTCTCTATTATGATGGTCTCTTATGTAATATGTTCTATATAAGCATGTTTAACTTCATGTATCATTTGTACATGCCATACTATTACTATTCTCATCCATTATCTATATGTACGCATTTTGCTTGTGATGTGAATCCCTTGTTGCCTTGCATCCTACATACTTAGTACATTCAAACATACTAACGCATACTCTATGCCTACATGATGTTACCATGTAGGAACCGAAGCTCCACTTGCATCCTTATCTTATGTTCTCTCTTTGTTGTTTAATTTCTTTCGCGACCAAGGACATGTAATGATATGATAAGAGGCTTGTTTGGGGTTCCTTCGAGTTACCCATTCACCGTGTCACTTCTAGGCTCTATGTCTGGGTCGTGATAAAGATGGTATCAGAGAACTAGGTTGGTAATGGTCCTCAACATCCCACACACCGCGTCGATTAAAGTCTTATTTATGGTTGTGTTTTGCACCACAACTATGAGTAAGAGGCTATGAGACGTTTTGGGAAATGTTTCCCTTTTTCATGATCTATGTTGTGCTATAGGACTTAGGTAAGGTTTCCCTCCTAACGAATGTTCTTTGCCATTTTTAGATCTTACCTAACACAAGAGGAAGAAGAGCCCGCACACCTGAAGAACAACCAACTCAGGAGGAGCTTCAGGATGCTCTTAACTTGCCATCTAAAGCCATGACTAATCAAATCAACCTATGGTCCCAAGCCTCTCATGCTTCTACAACGGCCTCAAGGGCGAAAGACTTCACTAGAATAAATGTGAAGAAGTTCAATGGGTCTAAAGTGGATGAGGTCCCTCAAAAATTTATTGATGAAGTGTACAAAGTATTGGCTATATGGGGGTTAGATCGGAGAAGAAGGTGGAGTTGGCGGCTTACAAACTCAAGGGGTGGCTCAAATATGGTTTATCCAATGGAAAGCAGAGAAGGGGAACAACAATGTGATTCTTTGGGAAGAGTTTAAGGCGGCATTGCTCAACCAATTCTTCCTTTTTGAGCTTAGGGCGACCAAAATGATGAAGTTCATTAATTTAAAGCAAAGATCTATGAGTGTAAGGGAGCGTGCCCTCAAGTTCAACCAACTCTCCTAATATGCTTCATAATTGGTTGTCGATCCAAGGTCTAAAATGAACAAATTTGTGATGGGGGTATCAGATTAGGTTAATGAGGAGTTTCATGCTGCTATGTTATTAAATGACATAGATATGTCTCGCCTAATGAAATATGTTGAACAATTGGAAGGGGAGAAGCTTAGAAAAAGGAGTGGTGAGGCCAAAAGGGCCTATTTTGATAATAAATTCCAAAGTCTCAAAGGTGTCCAGTTTCTTCAAGGCCAAGGGTCTTCTTATGCTACTAATAAAAGGTTTATAAATGAAAATCCAAGGGTCCAAGGTGATGGTGGTGTGGTTCCTAATATTGTGTGTCCAAAATGAGGTAAGGATCATTGGCCGATGCTTAAGGGATATTAATACAGGTTATAGTTGTGGGAAGTGGGGCATAAGGCGATGGTTGCAAGGGTATGGATGTTTGTCCATAAGGTGCTAATGCAGTTCCTATAGAGAGAGGTGGCTAACAAGGTGGTGCCCGAATGCATAATAGGTTCTACATTCTTCAAGGGAGACAAGGGATCGATGAGGTACCCAATGTCATTACCGATATTTTAAAAGTCTTAGATTTTGATGTGCATGCATTGACAGACCCAGGTGCCACTATTTCTTTTCTTACTCCTTTTGTTTCCAAAAAGTTTCATGTTGATCCCGAATTATTGTGTGAGCCATATGAAGTGTATACTTCTGTTGGTGCATCTATTGCTAGAAGAGTCTATAAACATTGTCCCATTTGGATTTTGCATAAAATACTGTCTTGTTTTTGAGTTGGATATCGTGGATTTTGATATTATTATTGGGATGGATTGGTCACATGTATACTATGCTTCTAGTGATTATAGAACTAGTGGGGTCAAATTCCAATTTCCAAATTAACTTGTTCTTGAGTGGGAGAGTCATGATGTGATGGTCAAAGGGTAGATTCATTCCTGACATTAAAGCCCATAAGTTGATTTTTAAGGGGAGTCTTTATCATATTTTGAGGGTTAGGGATGTTGAGTCCAAAGTCATTCCTATAGAGTCGGTTTTGGTGGTTAATAAGTTTCTTGATGTTTTCCCTAATGATTTTCCCAGTGTTCCTCCTGAAAGGGAAATGGAGTTTGGTATAGATCTCCTTCTCGATACTCAACCTATTTCTATTCCCCCTTACCTTATGTCCTAAAAAGAGTTAAAGGAGTTGAAGAAGCAGTTGAGGGATTTGTTGGAGAAGGATTTTATTAGGCCTAGCCAATCACCTTTGGGTGCACTGGTGCTATTTGTGAAGAAGAAGGATTGGACCCTTAGAACGTGCATTGATTATCGGCAGCTTAATAGAGTCGCCATGAAGAATAAATACCCCCTACCAAGGATTGATAATCTTTTTGACCAACTTCAAGGGGTTAGTCACTTCTCTAAGATTGATCTTTGGTCTGGGTATCACCAAGTGAAGGTGAGGAAGCATGACATTCCCAAGATGGCCTTCCGGACTAGGTATGGGCACTATGAATTCATGTTTATGTCTTTTGGGTTGACCAATTCACTGTCTATCTTCATGGATCTTATGAATAGGGTCTTTAAGCTCTGCCTTGATTTGTTTGTGGTAGTTTTCATTGATTATATTTTGATCTATTCCCATAGTGAGGAGGAGCATATGAGTCACTTGAGGGTGGTACAACAAATATTGAGGGAAGAGAAGTTTATGCTAAGTGTGAGAAGTGTGAGTTTTTGTTGCAAGAGGTTGCCTTTCCAAGTCATGTGGTGTCGGGTGATGGTATTAAGGTGGATCCTAAGAAGATGAAGGTAATTAGAAATTGGACTAGGCCTTTAACTCCATCAGATATTAGAAGCTTCTTGGACTTAGTGGGATACTACCAGAGATTTGTGAATGGGTTCTCTTCTATTGCTTCTTCCAGGACTAAGTTGACCCAAAGAAGGAAAAATTTATGCGGATTGTTGAGTGTGAAAAGAGTTTCTAAACTTTGAATGATAAGCTTGTCTTGGCTCCTGTTTGTCACTACCAAAAGGGTTAGAATGTTTTGTTGTGTATTGTGATGCCTTAAGAGTCGGTTTGGGTTGTGCTTTGATGCAAAATGGTAAGGTGATAGGCTATGCTTCTAGATAACTTAAGGTGCATGAAAGGAATTATCCTACCCATGATCTTGAATTGGCAGCAGTCGTATTTGCTTTGAAATTTTGGCATCATTACTTGAATGGAGTTCATGTTGATGTGTTCACTGATCATAAGACTCTCCAATATGTGTTCACTCAAAAGGACCTCAACTTGAGACAAAGAAGGTGGCTCGAGCTTCTTAAGGACTATGATATGAGTGTCGTTATCACCTTGGTAAAGCTAATATTATGGTCGATGCTTTGAGCAGGGTATCTATAGGTAGCCTAGTACATGTGGATGATGGGGGCAAAGAAGTGGCTAGAGAGGTCCATCACTTGGCTAGATTGGGGGTTAGGTTGGAAGAGGTTGACAATGGTGGTGTAGTGGTTGTTGATGGTTCTAAATCTTCATTGGTTAAGGAGGTGAAAGCAAAGTAAGATCCTGATCCAGCCTTGTTAGAGTTGAAGGCCTCAGTGAGAGATGATAAGGTGTATGTTTTCTCCCAAGGGGGAGATGGTGCCCTTAGATACCAAGGTAGATTGTATGTGTCTAATGTTGAGGACTTGAGGAGGTTGATTCTTGATGAGGCTCATAATTCTTCCTATTCCATTCACCTCGGTTCCACAAAGATGTATAGAGATTTGAGGGATGTGTTTTAGTAGGATGGTATAAAGAAAGACATTGCTAAACTTGTGTCCTGTTGCCATATTGCCAACAAGTGAAAGCCGACCATCAAAGACCGAGTGGTCTAGCCCAAGATGTAGAGGTTCCTACTTGGAAGAGGGAGGAAATAAAAATTGATTTTGTGGTTGGGTTGCCTATGACTAGAAATGGTTTTCATTCTATTTGGGTTGTGGTTGATAAAATGACCAAGTCGGCTCATTTCCTACTGGTTAGGACTACTTATGGTGCCGAAGATTATGCTAGATTGTACATTCATAAGTTGGTTAGATTGCATGGCCAGGCTTTTTCTATTATTTTGGATTGTAGTGCTTAATTCACTTCACACTTTTGGAGGTCCTTCCAAAGGGGTCCTGGTACCAACGTTAAGCTTAGTACCACCTTTCATCCTTAAACAGATGGCCAAGCCGAAAGAATTATTCAAACTCTTGAGGATATGCTTAGGTATTATGTATAGTCGTTCAAGGGTAGTTGGGATGACCATCTTCTATTGATTGAGTTTGCATATAATAATAGCTATCATGCAAGCATTTGTAGGGCTCCATTTGAGGCCCTTTATTGTAGGCATTGTAGATCACTGGTTAGGTGGATTGAAGTGGGAGCAATAGCTTTGTTAGGTCCATATTTGGTTATGGAGGCCTTAGAGAAAATGAGGTTGGAAACAACCTAAAGTCATCAAAAGTCCTATGCTGATGTAAAGAGAACAGATCTTGAATTTAAGGTTGGCAATTGGGTTTATTTGAAGGTTTTACCCATGAAGAGTGTGGTTCATTTTGGTGAAAAGGGGAAATTGAGTCCAAGATTTGTGGGTCCTTATACAGTATTGAGAAGGATTTGCAAGGTGGCCTATGAGTTCCCAATGACATGAATACGGTTCATCGGTCTTCCATGTGTCTATAATGAGGAAGTGTGTGGGTGACCCAAGTGCTATTTTGCCTCTTGATGATATGGGGGTTGTTGAAGACAATTGACTTATGAAGAGGTCCCAGTAGAAATTTTGGATAGACAAGTGAAGAGGTTGAAGAACAAGGATGTTGCTTCCATCAAGGTTCTTTGGAGAAACTAACAAGTTGAAAGTGCCCGCACATGCAAAAGCGATATCCATATCTCTTCCATTCTACTCAAAGTCTAAGGTACTAATTCAAGTCCCCAATCGGATTTCAAGCCTTAATTTTCATGCGTTCATGTTTATATTTACAAGTTCATTATGATTTTGACACTTATGTTGAGACTTTTGATAGTGTTTAAGTGCACTGTTACATTCTTGTTTGGGGATGATTCCTTCATGATTCCTCTTCTTGTGTACGCTTCTTTGACATTTGGGGACGACTATTCCAAAGGGAGAGATATTGAAATGACCCCAAGAAAAGTGCCCGAAAATATGCCTTGGAAGTGCATATAATTGTAATTTCCTCATATATCAAAATCTGTGCGTGATATAAAAGTCCAACTTCAGATTCGTGATCAGGGGCAAAATCAAGTGTGAAATAGGTATAACACTGATTTTAGAGCAACTATACCAAAATTTGATTTTCCCAAGTTTGCGCGAAATAGAGGGGGTGCGCGTTCCCTCTGCGACGCCGAGCCATCATGGAGTAGTGTATTTTGTTGTTTGTTTTTCCATTTCGGCCTAAGCCTTTGAGGTCTTGGGATTAAGCCTTCCCAAAAACACCTATACTTATTCATTTTCAACCCTATATTATTCAGGACATTCTCCAAAACCCTCTCAAAGACTTAGCCAAATATTTCACCCAAATTCTAGTATCCTAATCTCTTTTTGGATCTTAAGGAATTCATTCAAGCTTCAAGTTCTAGTTCAAATCTTCATCAAGAAATTCTCCAAAGTTGAGGTATATGGGTTTCAACCATTGACTCCTTTCACACATGGTGTCCAACCTTCCTTTTTACATAAATTGCAACTTTCTAAGTTGATTTACTTATAGGTATTACTTATTATGAATTTGGTTATAAGCCATGTTGGGGTTTCATAAAATTGAGACTATTTAAGCATGTTTTGAGCTATGAATCTATGATCCATTATGTGATTTAATGAGGGGTTTTAATGTAACTTGCATGAGGGTATTACCAAGTGTTGGTGGTTATTTACATTGATTTTTCTCACATGATTTCACTCTTGAATTGCATGATTTCTTATTAGCACTACACACCCGCCAAATGTTGTTCGGGGGGTGGTAGGCCCGAACTACCATGTTGTTGGGGGGGGAGGGGGGGAAGGGGGTATGTACCCTAATTTCCTCGCTCAGGAGGTAGTAGACCGTGCAACTATGTTGGGGGTTGTGTACCTCAATTTCCTATGTTGCGGGAGTACCTCGATTGGCTCGGTTGGGGGGTGGTAGGCCCGTGCAACCATGTTGGGGGGCTTTGTACCTCAATCGCCTCACCAAGGAGGTGTAGGCATTGGTCTCTATTATGATGGTCTCTTCCTATACATGCAATATGTTCTATATAAGCATGTTTTACTTCAAGTATCATTCATACATGCCATATTGGAACTATTCTCATCCATTGTCTATATGTACGCATTTTGCTTATATTGTGAAACTCTTTTTGCCTTGCATCCTACATACTTAGTACATTCAAACATACTAATGCATATTGTATGCCTACATGATGTTACCATGTAGGAATCGGAGCTCCACTTGATCATCTTCCCCTTCCATGTGGCTAGTACTATATTTGAGACAAGTTTGGTGAGTCTTTAACTCTGAGGATGATATCTTTTGATCTTTTGTTATGCAAAAAATCTTTTTCCTTTATTGTATGCTTTTGACTATGAGGGTGAGCCCGAAAAGTTACCTTGGCCCCCACTCAATTTTATGTTTACAGGTATTGTTGGACAAGTTATATATTAATGCTTTCAACTTTGACTCTCTTGACTCTTGTATGTTTTAAGCTATGAAACTCCCTTAGCCCCTTTATCCTTATTTTATGTTCTCCTATTGTTGTTTAATTACTTCCACGACCAAAGATGTTTAATGATATGCTTAGAGACTTTTTTGGGATCCCTTCGGGTTCCCCATTCGACGTGTCACCTCTAGGTCCTATGCTCAGGTTGTGACACTTGTGTTGTGACAAACTTGGTATCAGAGCACTAGGTTGTCAATGGTCCTCTAAAATCCACCACACCGTAATGATTAGAGTCCTATACATGGTTGTGAAGTATGCCACAACTATGTATAGTACACTATGAGGTGTTTTAGGTGTCACTTCTTCATGATCTATATCGTGCTCTAGATGTAACGATAAGGCTTTCTCCCCTAACAAATGCTCTTTGGCTATTTTAGATCATGCTGCTACCAAGAGAAAGACCAAAGAGGGCTCATACACCCGAGGAGCAACCGGCTCATCCCGCTCCTCAAGCTCCTCAAGATGGAAGGGATACTCAAGTTGAGTTATGGAATGCCATTACTATGTATGCCTATGATATTACTAACCAATTGTACCATGGGTCCAAGCTCCTCATGCTCCTACTCCAACCTTAAGGGTGAGGGACATCACAAGGATGAACCCTCCAAAGTTTCATGGGTCCAAAGAGGACGACGATCCCCAAGATTATATCAATGAGGTGTATAATAAGGTTCCATCGATATATAATGGGGGTAAATTCTGAGGAGAAGGCAGAACTAGCGGCCTACCAACTCAAGGGTGTGGCCCAAATTTGGTTTTTACAATGGAAACTGGAGAGGAGGAACAATGGTGCTATTACTTGGAAGGAGTTCAATGTCACCTTCCTCAACCGATTCTTCCATATTATGTTGAGAGAGGCTAAGATGATGGAGTTTCTGAATCTCAAGCAAGGCTCTACGAGTGTGATGAAGTATGCCCTCAAATTCAACAAGCTCTCAATTTATGCTCCTTATTTGGTTATCGATCCTAAGGTAAGAATGAACAAGTTTGTGTCGAGGGTGTCCGATTTGGTGAATGAAAAGTGTCGTACCGCTATGCTAGTAAATGATATGGACTTGTCTCGACTTATGACATATGCCGAACAACTTGATAGCGTGAAGCTTAGGAAATGGAGAAGTGGGGAGTCCTAAAGGGCTCAGTTTGATGTTGGTTTCCAAGGGGCGAAGGGAGGCCGTCAAACAAGAGGTTTGCTAATGATGGGGTGTCTAAACACAAGGTTTCAAGGTGGCAATGGTGGGATGACTAATCCTAGGTGCCAAAAATGTGGGAAAAATCATGGTTGTCCATGTTTGAAGAACTCTAATGCTTGCTATGGTTTTGGTGAAGTGGGTCACAAGATTATTGATTGCCCTCATGCTCAAAACAAGGGTATGGATGGCTATCCTCAAGGCTAAGGTGCTAATATGGGTCAAGGGTCAAAGGTCAAAGGGAGGCTAACAAGGGGGTGCTCCAAGTCAACATCAGTTCGATGCTCTTCAAGGGAGGCAAGGAGTGGATAAGGTTCCTGATGTTTTACTAGTATGTTAAAGTTTTCAATTATAATGTGTATGCTTTGATAAATTTGAGTGCCACTCTTTCTTTCATTACTCCTTTTGTTGCCAATAAGTTTCATATGTGTCCCAAATTGTTGTGTGAACCCTATGAAGTTTCTACCCCTATTGGTGAGTCCATTATTGGTAGAAGGGTATGGGAATTGCCCTGTGTTCATATTGCATAAAGTCTTGCCTTGTGATTGTGTTGAATTTGACTTGGTGGATTTTGCATTATTCTTGGGATGGATTCATTACATGCATATCATGCTTCCATTGATTGTAAAACCTATAAAGTTAGGTTGCAATTCCCTAATGAGACATCCTTGAGTGGGAAAGTTGTAATGTGGTGGTTAAGAGTAGGTTCATTTCTTGTCTTAAAGTCCAAAAATTGATTTCTGTGGTTTGCATTTACCATCTTGTAAGTGTTGGGTATGTTGAGTCTAAAGTCCTTTCTATTGAGTCAGTTTCGATGGTCAATAAGTTTCTTAATGTCTTTTCTACTGAACTTCTCAGTGTTCCTCCGGAAAGGAAAATAGACTTTGGTATAGACCTCCTCCCCGATACACAACCCATTTCCATTCCCCCTTACCTTATGGCCCCGGCGGAGTTGAAAGATCAACTAAGGGATTTGGTGGAGAAGGGTTTCAAAAGGCCTAGCAAGTCACCTTGGAGTGCATCGGTGTTTTTTATAAAGAAAAATGATGGTTCCCTTAGAATGTTCATCAACCACCGCCAACTGAATAGAGTCACCATAAAGGACAAGTATTCTTTACCAGGGATATGTGACCTTTTTGATCAACTACAAGGGGATAGTCACTTTTCTAAGATTGATCTACGATCCGGGTACCACCAAGTAAGGGTGAGGGAGTGCGATATTCCCGAGACAACCTTTTTGTACTAGGTATAGGCATTTTGAATTGGCAGTAATATCTTTTGGCTTGGCTAATTTACTGGCAATATTTATTGATCTCATAAACAGAGTCTTTAAATGCTACCTTGATATGTTTGTGGTGTAATTTGTTGATTATATATTGATTTATTCCTGAAGTAAAGAAGGACATGTGAATCATTTAAGGATGGTGTTGCAAAATCTTGAGGCATGAGAGGTTGTTTGCTAAATATGATAAATGTGAATTTTTGTTGAAAGAGGTTGCATTCCAAGGGCATGTGGCGTCAGGTGATGGAATTAAAGTGGTCCCTAAGAAGATGGATCTGATAATGAATTGGCCTAGGCCTTTGACTTCGACAAATATCAGGAGTTTTCTTTAGATCAAGAAGGGTACTACCGGAGGTTTGTGAATAGTTTCTCTTCACTTGCTTCCCCTTTGAAAAAGTTGACCCAAAATAAGGAAAAGTTTTTTAGGACCGATGAACGTGAAAAGAGTTTCCAAGCTTCGAAAGAGAAGATTATCTCTGCTACTATTTTGGCTTTATCGGAAGGATTGGAAGGGTTTGTGGTTTATTATGATGCTTCAAGGATTGGCTTGGGGTGTGTTTTGATGTAAAATGGCAAAGTGATAGCTCATGCATCTAGGAAACTAAAGGTGCATGAGCAAATTATCCTACCCACGATCTTGAATTGGCGATTGTGGTATTTTCTTTGAAATTATGGCTTCAGTTCATGTAGATGTATTAACTGACAACAAGAGTATCCAATGCTAGCTCACACAAAAAGATCTTTACTTAAGGCAAAGAAGGTGGTTAGAACTCCTTAAGGATTATGACATGAATGTGCACTATCATCCCAACAAAGCTAATGTTGTGGCTGATACCCTAAGTAGAGTGTACATCGGTAGTCTAGCACATATTGACGATGGTAACAAGGAGGTGTCTAGAGAAGTTTGCCGGTTAACTAGTTTTGGGTTAGGTTGAATGAAGTTGAAAATGGTGGTGTAGTGGTTGTTGATGGTTCTAAATCTTCTTTGATTGAAGAAGTCAAGTCAAAACAAGTCCTTGATCCTATCTTCCTAGAGTTTAAGGCTTTGGTGAAGGATAGTAAAGTGGAGGTTTTCTCCCAAGGGGAAGCTGGTGTTCATAAGTACCAAGGTAGGCTATGTGTCCTAATGTTGATGACTTGAGAGAGTTGATTTTGAAGGAGGCCCACAATTCGTCCTAGTCTCTTCACCCCAGTCTACAAAAATGTATAGAGACTTGAGGGAGTTGTATTGGTGGGGTGGTATGAAGAGGGATATGGCCAGGTTTGTAGTCGGTTGTCATAGTTGCCAACAAGTGAAAGATGAACATCAAAGGTCGGGTGTCCTAGCCCAAGACATAGAAATTCCTACTTGAAAATCGAAAGAGATCAACATGGATTTTGTAATTGGTTTGCTAACACTAGGAAACAATTTGATTCTATTTGGGTTATTGTTGATAGAATGACTACGTCAGCTCAATTTCTATTGGTTAAAACAATATATAGTGCTGAGGATTATGCCATGCTATATATTCATGAGTTGGTTAGGTTATATGGGGTACTATTGTTTATTATTTTGGATCGTAGTGCTCAATTCACTTATCATTTTTGGAGGTTCTTACAAAAGGGTCTTAGTACCAAGGTCAAGCTTAGCACGACTTTTCATACTCAAACCGATGGACAAGCTGAATGAACAATCCAAACCTTTGAAAATATACTTAGGGCTTGTATTTTGGAATTTAAAGGTAGTTGGGATCAATATCTTCCACTTATCGAGTTTGCTTACAACAATAGCTACCACTCAAGTATTGGCATGGCTCCTTTTTATTCCTTACATGGTAGGCATTATACATCCCCGGTTGGATAGTTTGATGTGGGAAGATGGCCTTATTGGGCCCAGATTTGGTTTTAGAGGCTTTAGAGAAGGAGAGATTAATAAATGAGAGATTGAAGACAACCAAAGCAGACAAAAGTCTTATTCCAATGTGAGGAAGAGAGACCTTGAATTTAATACTGATGATTGGGTTTACGTCAGGGTCTTACCCATGAAGGATGTGGTCCGGTTTGGCAAGAAAGGGAAATTGAGCCCAAGGGACCATATAGAATTCTGAGAATAATTGGTAAGGTTGCTTACAAATTAGGGATGGCTACGAATATGATTATGATTTATCCGGTCTTTCATATATCGTTGTTGAGTATGTGTGTGGGTGACCCAAGTGCTATAGTGCTCTTAGAGGTTGCGAGTATTGTGGTGGATAACTTGACATATTAGGAAACCCGGTTGAAATTTTGGATTGAAAAGATTAAGAAACTAAGATGTAGCATCTGTCAAGGTCCTTTGGAGGAATCAACAAAATGAAAGTGCCACATGGGAAGCCGAAGCAGACACGAAGAAATGATACCCATACATTTTTCACTTTATTCAAGCCGAAGGTAACAAATTAAGTCTTATCTGTTATTTCAAGCCTTAAGTTTCACTAGTCATGTCATTTTTGCATACATGTATGTTCATGTTGACAAGTTTTGAGGATTTTTGATGCATTAATATGAAACCTTTTGAGTATGATGTTTAAGTTCATTTGTTGCATTCATGTCGTGTTAAAAGCTTCATAATTACTTCTCTTATACGTGTTTCTTTGACATTCGAGGAGATATTGAAACACCTCTCATGTGCTTCGAAATGCCCCGCAAGTGTATTTTCTAAATATCTCAAAAATCGTGCGTGATTCTGGAAATCTGACTTCATATTCTTGTTTAAGGGACAAATTGAGTAAGACAAGGGTAACCCACAGATTTTAGAAGACTTATTATGAAAAATGATTTTAACAATGGTACGTAAAACAGTGTGTATCCACGCCCTCCGCATGACGTGGACTGGGTACGGACATGCACATTTTGTGCCCTGTTTTGTTTGTTCCGTCCAAAGGCATTGGGGTAATAAACCAATGCTCATTTAAACGTGAAATTCTACATACTTAGCCAATTTTCAACTCTAGAACTCAAATAACCCTCCTTGAACCTCTCCAAAAACATCATCTAGTCCCCTATTCAAATTCAAGGATTTCAAGAACAAGTTTTGGAATTTTAAAACCCATCACAAACTTCAAGTCTTCCCCATTTCAATTTCAATAAATTCAAGGTTTAAGGTATGTGGGTCTTCATAAATGAGTCCTATCAACGATGGAGCGCAACTCTCTCTCTGTTTATAAAATTTCATAACTTCAAGGTTTGATTCTTCATAGGTATCTATTATTATGCATCATATGTGTGAGATATGTTGGATTTTATAAAGTATTGATTGATCATGCATGAACATTCATTTTAAGCTTATTCCATGTATTGATTTATGTCTATTTAGACATGTATCATATGATCTATAAAAACTATGAACTGTTGTGAACTTTTGAGATAGATTTTTCGATACCCAAATTAAGGGTTTTACTACTATGATTGGTGGGTTGATTTGACTAGTTTTAAAATGGTTGATTTTACTCGCTTATGTTAATACTCTATAAATTGCATGATTTTGGAGCTAGTTTCCATGTCCCCACCATGTGTTTGACTAAATTTCATGACAAGCATTCTTAAGTTGTTGATGATCTATTGCATGATTTTACAGGTCAAGCATTTTCAAGATAATTGTGGTCTCATAAGTATGCCTTAACCTATGAAAGGTATCTATGATATTTGCAAGTGACAAGTTGAGTACCATTTCAATATTCTACCCTCTTGTGAGCCTTCATGTCAAGTTGAGGGGTCAAGCATGATTACTAGTTTACCCTCATGATCAAGTTAAGCTCACTAGTAGAGGTCAAACATGTGAATGAGCTACTCATGTCATGTTATCATGTATCTTATAAGTTATGCATGTTATAAAGATATAATTATTTCAAGTATTCCATGGGATTAGACTTAGCATTGATTGAGAATTAATATGAGGGTGTAATGACGAAAGCCTAGGGCCTATACGTGATCGGCGAATGGGGAACCCGAAGGAACCCCAAACAAGCCTCATAGCATATCATTACACATCCTTGGTCATGAAAGCAATTAAAATGAAAATGAGAAATAAGCATAAACAAGGGAATTGGGACTAAGGATAAAACTTCATATCATAACATCAAGAAACAAAAGAGTTAAGACTCATACCATAGATAAATATCATGTCCACCAACATCTCTACTAGACAGATAAGAGTGGGGGCCAAGACAAGCAACCGAGCTCACACTCATAGATACATAACCAAAAGAAAGATTGTTTTAATACAAAGCAAGAGATCATAAGCAATGTCCCCAAAAATGGAGGACTCACGAACAAGTTTGTAGGACAATCGAACTAGCCACGTGGAGGAAGAGGATGATCAAGTGGTACTCCATTTCCTACCTGGTGACATCATGTAGGCATAGAGTACACATTAGTATGTTTAAATGTACTAAGTATGTAGGATGCAATGCAGCAAGAGAAAGGCAACATAGGCAAAATGCATAATCATAAGCAACGAATAGCATACAATATGAAAAATATGAATGATACGTGAAGTAAAACATGCCTATGTAGAACATAACAAATATGTAAAAAGAGATGATTAAACTATTGGTGGATCATCACACCTTACCACCCTTGGTGATTGAGGTACAAACCCTATCAATAACTTGGTGGATAATCGCATCCTACCACCCACGGTGATGGAGTACAAACACCCGATAGATTGGTGGATCGTCACACCTTACCACCTGTGGTGCCGGAGTACAAGCCCACCGATAGTTTGATGTGTACAAACCCCCAACAAGGTTGATGGATAGTCACACCCTAGCACACATTGTGTTGGAGTACAAACCCCCTGATAGGTTATCAAGGTACGAACCCCTTGACAAGGTTACCCGGCGTGCAACCCGGCATTTCAGACAGGAAGCTCTAATCTAAAATCTAGCAGTTTCAGTAGTTTCTAATAATGAAATTAATGCTAGAAATCTCCTCATTGTAATTTTTAGAGCTTTCGAGGCTAGTTTTGGTATTTTTAAACTAGTTTTTTAGAGTTTTATCGATAACATTATCGAGGAGACATCGAAATCAAATTCTGATAATTTAGTTTATTCTGATTCATCATTTTTGATAGGGATACATGTCTGGATTTTTCATTTTGGCTTCCAAATGGACCCTAGGGGTCCGTTCCAAGTTGAAAATGATTGTTGGTTTTCTGATCTGGTGCGGCCCTTTTTTCTTCTCCACATTTGTGAAGGTCTAGGCAATTTACACTCCACATTCATAGAGCTCTGGACACATATAGCTCTGCATTAACGGAGTACATCTTTTGTCTGATTAGTTTTAATTCGTGAAAACACACATTTTCTCCATTTTTATCATTTTCAAGTTTTCTTGGGATGATTTTGACGAGGATTTTTATGAAAAACTTTTGGGTAAGTGCTTCACTCATCAAACTAATCAATTCCATTACTTTATCTTTGATTGTATCTTGAATTTCATAATTTTGGATGTCTAAAATTGTGTTTTCCGTGTCCACTTTTTTAAAACTTTAATTGTTAATTTCTCCTTCAATTTGAGCTCTATTTTAGTGAGATTTTCTCCCACGAACTCCTTTTCTCGTGTAAAATTATAACTTTAAGTTTATTTCTGCATTAGAGGAGTTCAAAATTTAGCCCTAATTTTGATCATTATGACCCTAAGTCTAATTCGTATCAATATGGTTATCAAAATTCATCTCTTGATATGTAATATCTATTCTTGATAGTGGTTGGTTGATTTAGAGCTCGTTTTGAGGCTTGGAGTGATCAGAAGCTTGATTTGAGTGTCGTGTCAGTATCGAAGTAGGTTTGGCTAACTTTTTGGGACTAGATTTGTGTTATTGGATATGTCTATGTGATAATTGTAAGATTTGGATTGCTACATAAGTACTTGGATTGATATGATAGTATTTTTGTGGAAATGTGATAGCGATTGTATTAGAATTAAAGTAAATTGGGATATTGTTGGCAAATTGAGATGTGTCCTTAATAATTCAATTATATTTGGATGTTATTGTGATAATATACGAATTGTGATATTATTTGAGAAACCTGGTGGTAATTGATGGTTTAGAGGTACTTCTGGGACTCATATGCATATTTTAGGGACTTCAAAGTCCGATGTTATCAATATATTTTGGTTATTCAGGGAAATGCAGTACTTTGAGATATGGTGATGGCTTGTGGTACCAATTACGATACTCAACACTAGTTCCATGATTCTATGATGTCCATTTATCAATATTCTTATTATATTATTGTTATATGCTTGATTTGTGGCATTGACATGCATTCATCCCATATTGCATCTGTACTACCCCTTGACTATGGGCAGATGGCAAGGATTGAGATATTGTACCACCTTTTATAAAACCCCTTGACCAAGGGCAGGTGGAAAGGGAGAGATGTACCATTTTTGAGATATTATATCACCTTTTATGAAACCATTTGACCACAGAAAGGTGTCAACGTAGAGATTGTACCACTTTTGAAACCCCTTGACCATAGGCAGGTGGCAAGGTTGAGATATTGTGACACCTCTTGACCACGGGCAGATGGCAAGGTCGAGAGATACTTGGTAATATGGTCTGATGAGAACCTTATGTATTCTACCTGGTAGCCTAAGTTCTGTAGATGTATACAACTACAGTCGTGATTCCATCCCCATACGTTGCATTCATTTATTCAATTGCACTGTATCATAATGATACTTAATCTTTTAATCAATTCTTATGTGTGTATATATATATTGTGTACTAGCGTTCTCATTGCAGGTAAGAGAGGTTCATAGACGTTACATGCTTATCCAATTTCTCCTACCCAATCAATTGAACCTACTTGGGTACATTTCAATGTACTCACCCCTACTATGTTCCACGTTGTAGATCGAGCATAAGGATTCCTACATGATAGTTGATCCTACTTGAGTGGAGTTTTCTTATCATTATCAAATTCGACAGTGAGGCTCAGACTTTGAGTATTCATTGTTTCTTTGGGATTTCTTTTGTTGACGTCTATATCAGACTATGTATTTTCCTTATGATACAGATTTATATTTACTCATTTGTATTACATAGAAGTTCTTTACTCATGACTCCAGGTTTTGAAATTTAAATTAAGTGTTGTGGTTGCTTTTACTTTAGTTTTATTTCTTCAATCGATCCAGTTTTGGGTCGTGACAAATTTGGTATCAGAATTGTAGGTTCATTGTGCTCGTGAGTTAAGAGTAGGGGTATCTAGTAGAGTCTCGTGGATTGGTATGTAGACGTCCATACCATCTTCAGAAGGCTACAAGGCACTTGATAGGAAAAACTTTCAGCCTTGCTTCTATTCATGTGTTTCTTCATATCAACTATTTTGAAAGTATCTAATTTACTTTTTCTGCGCAGATGCTAATAACAAAAGCCCGACAGTCAGTTGTAGAGCTTGAGCTAGCTGATGTGGCACCTACCCATGGTCCTGGTAAGGCCAAGGGTTATAGATGTGCTAGAGGGGCAACTCCACCTAGATAACAGGCTAGAGCAACTTTACTAGAGCCTAAGTATGAGTCTGAGGGACCAAGAAACCATATTCCACCATCATCAGCTCCTAATGCTATGCCCTCAGTTTAGGAGTTGCTTTTAAGAGTATTAGCCAAACTTGAGGGAGCTTCTCCAACTCTTATTATTCTTGATGCACCAGCTTCTATAGTGCTAGGCCTTTCTATAACTATAGTTGATCCATATATGATTCACTCTGGTCCTTTATCAGCCCAAGTGTAACCTAATATAGCTTCAGTTATTCCACCTCAGACTTCTCGACCGAGTACTAGTTTCATAGCTTCATGGTCTGTCTTTAGCACCATTTATTGCACTATCAAGATTTATGGTACAACTATCTTCTGCTAGCTCTGTTATGTCTACTACCGAGCAGAAGAGTTTCGAGAGATTTGTTCGACTAGCTCCCCTTGATTTGATGGTACGCCTAGTGATAAGGCCTATGACTTTCTTTTGGAGTGCTAGGATTAGTTGTGTAATTTGGCTATCCTTGAGTCATATGGAGTTTCTTATACCTCCTATTTGTTTACTGGCTTAGCCAAGGGGTGGTGGGATTAGTTTTGGCTCGTAGACTAATTAGATCACCAGCTATGATGTGGGAGCAGTTTACTGAGGTGTTCCTAGAAAGGTTTGTGTCATATATCTCCGAGACAGTAGGCAGGATAAATTTGACCAACTTTAGCAGGGATCGGTATAGATTTGTGATTATGAGGCGATATTTCATGAGTTGTCCAGGTATGCCTTAGTGAGCATCCCCACAGAATTTGAGCAGATTTGGCATTTTGCTAAGGGATTGGCGAGGTATCTTCAAGAGGTCACAACTTCTTTGTTCTGGCTGGTGGCACTTTTCAGAGTGTGATAGACCGCACTCGCATGATTGAGCGTATTAGACATGATTATCTAGATGGCAGGAAGAGATTTCACTAGCTTTATCAGTTTAGTGGGTACTCGCCATGAGATAAAGAGTTTTAGAGACATGGCCATTAGATTAGGACAGTTCATGCAACCATTCTCGTAGCTACTAGTATTGACAAGTATAGGCCTATTCAGATAAGTTGTATAGCTCTTCTAGCCCAGCCAAACGTGGTGGTTTTTTAGGACATTCATCTTAGGAAAAGGATCTGATAGCTTGCAACTTTTGTGAAGAGGTTAGGCACTTGGGAAACCATCATCCTCATTGTACATCTTTCTCCCAACCATTAAGAACCCAGCCAGCCCGTCTAGCTCTAGCACTCACAGCCAGGGACACCTCTCAGGGCATCAGGGGTGGTACTAGAGGAGGTCAAGACTTAGTGAGAGGTGGGGCACGTGGAGGCCCATAGTCTAGTGGTGAAAATAGAATATGCTATGCAGTTTTGAATCGAGCCGAGACAGAGGCCTCTGATGCTGCCATTACAAGTATGGTTCGGATGTGCCAGCATTCTGCTTCAGTTTTATTTGATCCAGGCTACACTTATTCATATGTATCAACTTATTTTTCTATGGATCTTGATATTATGTATGAGCCTCTCACTGAGCCTATTTGTGTTTCCACCCTGAGGTGAGTCTTTAGTGGTGAATTAGATTTATCGAGGTTGTATTATAACCTTCTTCGAGAGAGGTACTATTGCTAACGTGATAATGCTTGATATGGTTGACTATTATATGATATTGGGTATGACTTGGTAATCACCTCATCATGTTATCCTTGATTGTCATGTGAACACGATGACTTTATCTTATCTTGATTTATCTCAGTTAATGTGGACTGGTACATCTTGTTCTTACCCCAATGGGGTGATGTTTGTTATATTTGGCTCATGTTCGGGCATGTTCTTAGGAATCACCATCATTAGAGACCTCTAGAGTTGTGAGGGAGTTTATGGATATGTTTTTGACTAATTTTCCAGGTTTTCCTTCAGATTATGATATTGATTCTTCTATTAATGTGGAGCTAGGCACTAAGACCATTTCTATTGCCTCCTATCGGATGGCTCCAGCTGAACCGAATAAGCTAAAGGAATAGTTAGAAGATTTTTTGGAGAAAGGGTTCATCTGTCCAAGTGTATCTCCTTGGGGTGCTCCCATCTTGTTTGTGAAGAAAAAGGATGACACTATGCAGATGTGTATTGATTATCATCAATTGAACAAAGTGACTATCAAGAACAAGTATCCTTTGCTTCATATTGATGATTTATTCAATCAGTTGCAATGTGCTTCTGTATTTTCCAAGATTGAGATGAAGTCTGGATATCACCAATTGAGAGTTTGAGTGTTTGACATCTCGAAAACAGCCTTCAGGATCCTTTATGGCCATTATGAATTTGTAGCTATATCCTTTGGGTTAACTAATGCTCCAGCTGCTTTTATAGAGTTAATAAACCGGGTGGTCAAACCTTACCTAGATATATTTGTGATTTATTTTATTGATGACATCTTGGTTTACTCCAAGAGTGAGTCCAACCATGTACAACATAAGAGGATTGTAGTTCAGAGGTTGATGAGTTCTGGCTCGAGTGTATAGCTTTTCTTAGGAAAGTGGTAATAAAAAATGGTATTATGGTTGATCCGGACAAGGTAGCGGCAGTTCATGAGTGCGCTAGGCCGGCATTTGTGATAGAGATTTGGAGTTTTATTAGTTTGGTGAGGTATTGTCACCGGTTTATATAGGTTTCTCTTCTATTGCACCCCCATTGACTAGACTCAGTCAAAAGGATATGACTTTTCAATGGTCAGAGGAGTGAGACAAGCTTTCAAAATCTTAAGAATTTATTAAGCTCAACACCTATTCCTGCTTTGTCTGAAGGGGGAGTACTTTTTGTGGTGTATTAGGATGCTTCCGGAGTGGGTTTGGGTTGAGTATTGATACAAAAGGGGAGAGTGACAACAAATGCTTCTTGATAGTTCAAGGTGCATCAGAGAAACTACCCTACCCATGATTTAAAGCTAGTTGCAGCAGTGTTTGTATTGAAGTTGTAATGGTATTATCTCAATAGGGTGCATTATAAGATCTTTATCTATCATTAGAGTCTTCAATATATCTTCTCTCTGCCTAATTTGAACATGAGATCGTGTAGGTGGTTAGTGTTGTTAAAAGACTATGATATCTTGATTTTATATCACCCAAGCAAGGCGAATGTGGTAGCAGATGTCTTGGGCCGGAAGGGCTCTAGTATAGGGAGTTTTGCATTCTTAAGGGCAGTGGAGAGGCCCTTAGCTTTGGAGGTTCCTTCACTTGCTATACAGATGGTTCGATTTGATATTTCTCCTTTCTAGAGTATTTTAGCCTTTGTGGAGGCTAAGTCTTCATTACTTGATCAGGTATGCGCTCACCAGTTTAATGATGGCAGATTGTGCTTGATTTTGTGATAAATTGTTGAGGGATGAAGCAAAAATGGCTACTATTAATTTTGAGGGTATTTTGAGGATTAATAGTTGAGTTTGTGTACCTATGGTAGGAGATTTGGTGAGATTGATATTGGAGGACGCTCATTGTGCTAGGTATTTAATCCATCCTAGTGTGGCCAAGATGTACCATGATTTGAAACAACATTATTGGTGGTGTGGGATGAGGAGAGACATTGCTGAGTTTGTGGCAAAGTTCTTGAGTTGTCAACTAGTCAAACATGAGCACCAAAGGCCTAAAGGCTCCATGCAGAGGATGCCCATTCCCGAGTGAAAATGGGTGCGTATCACTATGGATTTTGTTACAGGTTTGCCCATGGCCTTGGATAAGTTTGATTTAGTTTGGGTGATTGTAGACTAATTGACTAAGTCGGCGCACTTTCTACCAGCGAAGACTAGCTATAGTGCGCAGTTGGCTAGGTTGTATATTTAGGATATTATCAGATTGCATGGGGTGGCACTATTCCAGTATCTATAGTGTCAGACAAAGGATCTTTGTTCACTTCCCATTTTTGGAAGGCTCTACAGCATAGTTTGGGTACTCGATTGGATTTGAGTTTAGCTCTTCATCCTCAGACCGATGGATAGTTTGATTGCACTATTTAGGTATTAGAGGATATACTTTGGGCATATGTGACAAACTTTGGGGCCGATGGGATCAGTATTTGTCTTGGACAGAGTTTGCTTACAACAACAATTATCATTCCAGCATCCAGATGGCACCATTTAAGGCATTATATGGTCGAAGATATACATTGCCTATCAGGTGGTCTGATCCAGGTTCAACTGATGTGTTAGGTGTTGACTTGCTTAGAGATGTTGTGTCGATGTGTTGGGTATTGACTTGCTTAGAGATGCTATGGATTGAGTACGATTGATTCAGAGTAGGTTGTTGAATGTCTAGAGTTGCCAGAAAAGTTATATTGATATGAGGACTAGACCTCTAGAAACTAAAGTTTATGGTTGGGAATAGTGTGTGGTTGAAGGTTTCACCCATTAAAGGTATAATGAGATTTGGGAAGAAGTACAAGCTCAGCTCTAGGTTTGTTGGCCTGTTTGGGATCTTGAGGAGGGTAGGTAAGGTTGCTTATAAGTTGGCATTTAGAGGTGTGCATTGGTCTATTCGGTTCGATTTTACATATTATCGGTTCTGTTCATTGATTTTCAATTTCTAAATATGCTAAACTACTAAGAAACCAATAAAATAATTTTTCTCAATTTTTAGTATATCAATTTCAAATCCTTAACGGTTCAATTTTCAATTTACCTGATAAGAATAATAATCAGAATTTACATTAATAAAAAATAGATAGAGTACGAAGACTATGTTTACAAACTTGCAAAAGCTGTAATAGTTAATTACAAACTAAAATACTAAAGTGGATAACTAATCAGTTAAGTATTGTAAAGGTTAGAATATGTAAAGTATTTATAGTGTCCTATTACTATTAAATTACTAATATTTAATATTTATGGAGGGGTAAAATAGTAAATTGTTATAGTTTTATTGGGTTATCGGTTTACCCAATAACCCAATAGTCAAAATCGATATCTAATTGATACCCAATAATCTTTTTTTTAAACTATTTAACACCTAATAACCTAATAACCTAATAACCCAATAACAATAAATCAATAATGTTTTCATCAGTTCAGTTTATCGATCGATTTGGTTTTTGCACACTCCTATTGACATTGCCACCGAGATTATTAGCAATTCATCCTGTATTTCATGTCTCTATGCTCCGCCAGTACATTCCCGATGAGTCACATGTGATTTTCTATGATTCAGTTGAGTTGGATTCAGAATTGTCTTATGAGGAGGAGATGGTAGCTATTTTGGATAGGAAGGTCCTTAGGTTGAGGACCAAGGATATACCTTTAGTGAAGGTTTAGTGGAGACACCGTCCCGTTGAGGAGGCTACTTGGGAGTTGGAGTCAAACAGCGGGCCAGATATCCCAACCTTTTTTAAGCTTCAGGTACCTTTATTTCCCTTGTGTTCAAGGACGAATATTATTTTTAGTGGTGAATGATGCAATGACCTTGCTGGTCATTTTTTAGCTTATATGTAAAATTACTATTTTACCTTTTCATAAGTTTCTTTGGACCTATTTTGAACTATCTACATTGTTGGAACTAGGATCTTGTGCTTTAAAAGTGGAAAATATGAGTTTTGATATTTTTGGAGGCTTAAGTTATTGAAAAAGTGAATTTTTATACCATTCTGATTTTCGAGTGTGAGGTCATAAATTCATCAATTTTGTTAGCTCTAAAATGTCAAATTTGGTCTAGGATAAGTTACGGAATAGAATTTGAAGTTAAAATGGAGATTTAGGACCGAAAGTTGCATTTTTAGTAGATTTTGAAGCCTAAGTTTGATTTCGGTCAACATTCGGAGTTCGAAAGCTCTAACCAAATATTCTGACAATTTTAGTAGTTTTGGATGATGACACTAACACTAGAACAATCTCATTGTAATTTTTGGTGTTTCCAAAGGTAGATTTGGTATTTTGAGTTTTAAAATACTTTTATTGAGTTTTATTGATAATTTTATCAAGGATACCTCAAAATCAAATTTTGATAACTCTATTGAGTCCAAATTGCCATTTCTGGTAGGGATACATGTCCGGTTTGTGTATTTTGGGTTCTGAATGGACCCTTGGGATCCATTCCAAGTTAGAAATGATTGTTGGTTTTATGAGCTGGTGCAACCCTTTTTTCTCCGCGTTTACTGAGGTCTAGATTGTTTACACTCCACATTCGTAGAGGTTTGGACATATGTAGCTCCGCATTTATAAACTAGTTCCTGCACTCACGGAGTATATTTTGTCTGGTCAGTTTTAATTCGTGAAAACACCTATTTCCTCCATTTTTATCATTTTCGAATTTTCTTGGGGCAATTTTGTTGAGGATTTTTATGGAGAACTTTTGGATAAGTATTTGTCTCATCAAATTAATTAATTTTCATTACTTTTCTCTTGATTTTGTTTTAAATTTCATGATTTTGGATGTTTAAAATTGAATTTTTTATATCCATGCTTTTCAAACTTTGATTTTTGATTTCTTTTTCAATTTGAGTTCAATTTAAGCAAATTTTCACCCACAATCTCCTTTTCTTGCGTAGAATCATAATTTTGAGTTAATTTCCAAATTCGAGGACTTCGAAATTTAGTCTTAATTTTGACTATTTTGTTCCTAAGTCTAATTTGTGCCAATATAGGTATCAATATTCATCTCTTTACACCTAGTATCTATTCTTGATAGTGATAGATTTTGATTTGGAGCTCGTTTTGAGGCTTGGGGTAATCAAAAGCTTAGTTGGAGTGCGGTTTCAGCATCGAGGTAGGTTCAACTAACCTTTTGGAGATGGATTTGAGTTATATTGGATATGTATATGTGATAATTGTAAGATTTCGATTGCTACATGAGTAATTGGATTGATATGACAGTGGAAATGTGATAGCAGGTGTATTGGAATTGGAGCAAATTGAGATGTGCTCTTGATAATTTGATTATGTTCGGATGTTATTGTGATAATATGGGAGTTGTGATATTATTTGAGAAACTTGGTTGCAATTGATGGTATTAGAGGTACTTTTGGGACTCATATGCATATTTTGGGGACTTGCGAAGTCTAGTGTTATGGATATTTTTTGGCTATTCGGGGAAATGTGATACTTTGAGATATGGTGATGACTTGTGGTTTTAATTGTGATACTCGACACTAGTTCCATGATTCTATGATGGTCATTTATCGATATTCTTATTATATTACTGTTATATACTTTGATATGTGGCAGTGGAATGCATTCATCTTATATTGCATCTGTACCACCCCTTGACCATGGACAGGTGGTAAGGATTGAGATATTGTACCACCTTTTATAAAACCCCTTGACCACGGGTAAGTGAAAAGGGAGAGATGTACCACTTTTGAGATATTTATATCACCTTTTATAAAGCTCCTTGACCATGAGCAGGTGGCAAGGTGGAGATTGAGTGGCAAGGTTGAGATACTGTGACACCCTTTGACCATAGGCAGGTGGAAAGGTTAAGAGATATTTGGTATATGGTCTGACGAGACCCCCATGGACTCTATCTAGTAGCCTTAGCTTGGTAGATGTACAAACTGGTTGTGGGACAGTCGTGATTCCACCCCATGCATTGCATTCATTTATTTCATTTGCACCGCATCATATTTATACTTGATCTTTTATCTATTCTTACCTATATATATATATTGTGTACTAACCTTGTCATTACAGGTAACAGAGGTTCTTAGATATTACATCCGTATCAAATTTCTCCTACCCAGTTGGTTGAATCTATCGGGTACGTTTCGATGTACTCACGCTTACTATTTGATTCCCTGTAGATCAATCACAGGGACTCCCACGTGGTAGTTGATCTTACTTGAGCGGAGTTTCTTGTCATTATCATATTCAGCGATGAAGCTCAGACTTTGAGTCACCATTGTTTCTTTGGATTTCTTTTGTTGACATCTATATCAAATTATGTATTTTCCTCATGATACAGCTTTATATTTACTCATTCGTATTACTTAGAAGCTCTTGTACTCATGACTCTAGGTTTTAAGATTATCAAGTATTGTGGTTGCTTTTATTTTCTTTAGTCGCGATCCAATTTTAGATCGTCATAGTATGTTATATTAGGAAGGAATATTTAGTACCAAGAAAACACGGATTTAGAAAATTCAAGTCTCAGTGCAACTATATGGTTGAGCATATCACTTAGTAGGACAACTCAACACGGCTCCGAGCGGTATAGTTTAGTGGATCCAGTTAGATATGACATGACTCTATACTATACCAAGGTATACAGAAGTCGGTCCAAATGAAATTATAAGCTAGGCATTGCGAGCTCATGTGATATATATTATTTATAAGAAATTCCCCAGTTTATGTACCTTTTACTATGTTCTTAACTGTATATGTTCATTTTTAAGTATGTTATTTATGAAGATGCTTATACAAGGCTATTGATTTAAACTCATCTTGACATTTATTTTGCTTTGGAAAGGTTTTAAATTGACACTTATGCATGTATATCCAGTTGTTTCTTTTCAGTTCCTGTATTATGGTTATTATTTTAGAAAATTTATTCACTACTATATCACATGTTATTTTACATGACTATGTTGCTTTCCTTTTTATACTCAGTATATTTCACGTGTTGAAGCATACTTTCTCAACGCTTCATCATATTATGATGTAGATTTCGGTGCCTATTTTCAGATCCATCACTAGTATGGTTGCTGCTTTTTGGTGAGTCCTCCATGTTTTGGGACTTCAAGAATTCAGTATCATACTTTTTTTTAGTTTATGGTCTTTAGACTTCGATGGTAGTTGGTCCATGTCTCGACAGACTAAGTTTCTCATTCCTTTTAATATAGGCTTTATTCAGACATTAGTAATGTTGTTCCGTGGATTTGTTTTTTCATTAGTATTATGTTAAGCATATGTTTCAACTTTTTTTTTAGTTTCCATATAGTATTCTTTGATATGTATGTCAAGTGTTAGCTTGGAATTATTTGAGATTCAAGGACCATGTCCCAACTAGGGTGTAAACTTGAATTGTGACAAGGATGAATCGTTATTTATAAATATTGTATATATATTCTTGATACATAGTTTTATGTTGTATATTCCTGCTAAAATATTGATATACTATATATATACATACAATCATTTAATTGGAAAAACTTTTTTACAGTGGTATATTTACTCAAAAATTTCTTTAAAATAGGCAGGTATCTTACACCCCAAATTCAAAGGACCTATTTTTTTAAAGTAATAAAAAAAATAATAGGTTGTAGGTTCTTTTAGGAAAAAATATTGAGTACCTTTTTTTAAAAAAATTTATTGAGTACGATTTGCAGAAAAGGTAAGTTCTCATATAAAAAGAAAAAATTATTAGAAGCTTGACACATTCAAAATCCTATGTCTCAAGAAAGATTTTACATATATACACACACACTAGTATATGCACCCGGGCGATGGTGGATAATATTAAAGTATTATTCATTAGTATTTTATATTGTGATATCTTATCGAACATATTTAAAGATATTATGTTTTAAAAAATTCAACTATGATATTGTTTCTCAATGAACTATAACTTGTCTCTCCCTACACTACACCCCACCGCTACACCCCACCCTCAATCATTCATAATCAAATAAATATGTATAAATAGAGATAACGAGACATGTTTTAAATTGTTAATATTAACTTTTATTAACTTCTCACTTAGAATAATACAATTATCAAGTTCTCTTCTTATTAATATAAAATAAATCTATTAAATTGTTCACATCTCTTTAATTAAAATTCATAGATAATAATATGTGTATCATCTATTTATTTCATTATATTTTAAAAATATTATTTCTGCACTCCCCACCCTCTCTTCATATATTTTTTATTCTTTCTACAATAGTTTAATTGTTTTTCCCTAGTTTGTCAGTACTTTCTTTTTGTTATGTGTGTTACACGCAATTGACTTTTCTTATTTTGATTTCAATATATAAAATGTTGAGTTAAATTTAAAGTACTTAATGTTAAATTGAACATTTTATCTATTTGCTCTCGGCGCACGTCAGTGTGCACTAACCTGCACTATCGAAAATGGGGAGTGGATGACCACGTAAAACTGCGAAGAAACAACAAGAAGAGGAAATAGTCCAAGGACTTAGCATGAGCCTATTCGCAGGAGTAAACCAGGTGAAGCACAGATCTGAAACTAGCACACAAATCCTGGAAAAAGAACCTATAACACTAGAGGAGAGCTTAGAGTTGTGTAAAGGAAAGGAGACGTCAACGGAGGAGTGGGCAAGTCTGTTAAAATCCATAAAGGAAGTATTGAAAGGAGAACTCAACAAACCACATCAAAAAGCAATGTAACAATAGCTGCAAAAGAAACCCCGGAGAGCATTCAGCAACCAGCTCAAGAAGCAGCACCTGTGAAGCCCTAGGCAAATCTATTTGCTACTAATCGATTAGCTACCCGAGGTATGGACCTAACCTACATTTCTCCTACCATAGCAGAAGGGGAAAAGTGGTGGAAATATTGCCAGAGGACATTGCAGAAGAAGAAGCAAAATGGAAACCATCTATAGTTTTGTATGTAGCAGGGGAAGCACCATCTATAGGGGCAATGGAGAGATTTATGAATAGCCTAGGGCCTTTGTCAGTCAAAGCAGTGGTTCTATCCCACTCTGATGGCTATTTTGTTATATGTTTTGCTAATGAAAAGGAACGCAATAAGGTACTATGCTTAAGCCCACATCATATGCTTAAATGACCAGTCATAATGAAAACTTAGACCCTAAACTTTAATTTCAAAGAGAAAATTCTCACCACCATTCCTCTTTGGGTTAAACTTCCAAACCAACCACTTAACTGTTGAAATGTTGTGGTGCTTAGCATGATTAGGAGAAGCTTAGGACAACCAGTATATGCAGATGAATGCACCACTAACACTAGTAGAATCTCATTTGCTAGAATCTTAGTAGAAATGGATGTAACCAAAATACTTACCAAAAACAGTTAAAATACAAGACCCTAAAGGGAAGGTGTCTGAGCATGCAATATGGCATGAGTGGAAGTCTATCTTTTGTCAAAAATGTTTGCAAGTAGGGAACTCATGTCAGGAGAAACCAGCCATACCAATAGCAGTACCAATGGTGAAGAAGGGGCAGAATCAAAGTCAAAAGAAGGAGCGAAAACCAACAGGATAACCTCAGAAAAATAATGCTAACACACAACATAATAAGAACAATGCAGAGGAGGAGAGAGTGGATAGAAATGCAAATAATAATGAGGATGAGTGGCACACGGATTAGGAAAATAAAAGAGCACTCAAGAGAATCATATGTTGTCAAGCAAGCTATGAGGTGAAATGAAACTGGGCAATGAAGTGGCACAGCAGAGGAAGTGAGTGGAAGAGACTCTCCAACAAAACTCATACATGAAAGTAACTTGGAATGTTAGAGGTTTCAATCAGGGGGTCAAACATAAAGAAATGAGGTTGGTCATAAGAAGAAACAAGGTAAGATTCATAGTAATATATGAACATAGAATTAGAGATGATAGAATTAGTAAGATTATCAATAAAACCATACTAGGATGGGAATGAAATACAAATGCAGATAGTAATACAAGAGAGAGAATTTGGATAGCTTGGGACATTGCCAAGGTCAAGTTTGAAAGTAAAGAAACATCAGCACAACACATTCATGGTCTTCTAATATTGATCCAAGAGGACAAGCAATTTCAGTTCACTACAGTCTATGGAATGCACATCATTTCTACTAAAAGACCTCTATGGGAAGCCTTGCAGAATCTGAATCAGTATATCACTGAACCTTGGCTAATTATGGGGGACTTCAATGCTATATTGACATCAGATGAAAGGTTTGTTGTGAGCTTACTTTAGGAGTCAGAAACAAGGGATTTCAATTAGAGCTGTCAATACAGGCTGGCACAGCCCATTCGAGCTAGCTCTTACAAGCTTTGAAATTTGATAGGTCACCTGACCCCTTTTTTAATGGAGCTAGAAAATAGCTAGCCCAGCCCATTAGTACGTGGGCCATGTGCCTTGCCAGGCCAACCCATATTTTTATTGGTATTTCTTTATAAATTTTTAAATTAAATTATAATTTAAAAATATCAAAACAAATAGCAACAGAAAAATATTACAAAGTATGTGTTACTATTACTCGCTCCGTCCATCTTTACTTTTCCAGTATACTATTTTGAGATGTTCAACAACACTTGTCCACCTTATGAAATTAAAAGATAATTTCATACTAAGTTTTTAGTTTATCCTTATTATTAATTATAGTTATTTTCTTATTACATTTTATAAGATATTGTGTTTATTATATTGAAATGATGATTTAGTAAAATTATCCCTATTATTTATTATTTTTTAATCCTTGTGCCAACTCAACAAGGGACAAGATGGACAGCAGGAGTACATATTATAAAAATATAATTTGTACCTAAGTTTTAATATTTAAAAATTTTAAATGAACTTTGAGTTTGGACTCTTATTATTCTTAATACTCTATTTAATTTTTATTTTTAAATTTTTAATTCGGCTCACGGGCGGGCCGAATCATATTGCAAAAGCCCCACAAATTTTCAGCAGGCTTATTCAGGCCGGCTAAAAAGCTCATTTTTTAAATGGGCTTAAAAATCGTAGCCTAACCCTGCTAAATCACGGGTTAGACCAGGCCGGCCCAACATACCTAGCCCATATTAACGGTTCTTATTTCAATGAATGTCTGGCACAATGTAATCGAGCTGAATTGCCAACTGTGGGGAAGCACCTCACCTAGACAAATGGGCATGTGTTTAGTAGAATAGACAAGGCATTGGTAAATGCAGAATGAATAATTAGAATGCCACCAATACAGATCCAGATAATGGAGCCCTTATTCCTAGATCATTCACCTTTGGGTCTCACAGTGGTGCAGCAAAGTGCAAGCAAAAAGACATTATTCGGGTTTTTATAATTGTTTCACACTACACCCAAGCTTTCAGAATAAAGTAGCACAAGGTTGGCAAAGGCAAGCAATAGGAATGAAAGGTGTGTGGTAGAAGCTAAAGGCTGTGAGAAGACAAATGCAACTACTAAATAAGAGAGAGTTTTCAGGAGTGCCAGATAAGGTTAACCAACTTAGAGAACAACTGGAGATAAGACAAAAACAAATTACTACGCTTCTTATACCACAACAGATAATTGATGAGGAAAGAGAAACCATGAAAGAACTAATGAAATGGAGCCAAATTGAAGAAGAGTGTAGTGGCTTAAGTTGGGGAATCCAATACAAAATATTTCTTTGTTAGTATGAAGTGCAGAAAATCTCGCAATCAAATTACCATGCTAACAAGAGAAGATAGGAATTTGTTGAGGGAAACACAGGAAATCATTGAGGAAGCTTTGAGATTCTATCAACAACTGCTTGGACAAACAAGTTCCAAAATGCCTGCAGCACAACAGAGAATCATGAAAGAGGGACCAGTACTTACAAGAGACCAAAAACTATTCCTAATCAAAGATTTCACCAAGGAAGATGTGCGGACAGCCCCTCAAAAGCATAGATGACAATAAAGCACCAGAAGGAGATGGATTCCAACTCATACTTTTTCAAGAAAGCTTGACCTATAATTGGAAATGATGTGATAGATTCAATATTTTAATTTTTCTAATGCAATTAGATGTACAGACCTATCAACAGAACCACAGTCACACTAATTCCAAAGGTAAAGCATCCTAATTCAAATAAAGGAGTACAACCTATATCCTATTGCACTACTGTTTACAAGATTATATTTAAAATGCTTACCCAAAGACTCCAAAGTGCTATGGATTACCTTGAATATCCTAGTTAAGTTGCCTTTGTCCCTGGTAGAATGCTTACTGCAATGTGATACTAAGCCATGAGTTGGTCAAGGGATATAGCACAAAAGATATATCACCAAGATGTATGATTAAAATAGACATGCAGAAGGCATATGATTCACTGGAATGGCACTTCCTTGAAGAGTTGTTGAAGGGTCTGCAAATACCTTCAAAATTCATTACTTAGATCATGCAATGTGTGACAACAGTGACTTATGCCATAATGGTAAATGAATTTCCTAGTGCCCCTTTCAAGGCAAAAAAAGGGGTCAGATAGGGTGATCCTCTGTCACTTTATCTATTTGTATTAGCAATGAAGCATCTTACTAGATCTATGAAGACACTTAGAATGAAAGAAGGCTTCAAATTTCATCCAAGATGCCAAAAACAACATTTTGTACACTTGAGCTTTGCTAATGATCTTCTGTTGTTTATTAGAGGAGACCTTCCATCAGTAACATTGTTGTATGATTGCTTCCTGGAGTTCTGTAAAGTATTAGGACTAATAACTAATCAAGATAAGAGTAATATATACTTTAGTGGAGTCAATGAACTAGTGCAACAACAAATGCTCCTTCACACAGGCTTCAAAAAAAGCTTCTTACCTTTTAAATATTTGGGAGTACCATTAAGCTCCAAGAGGATGACAATTCATCAATGCCAACCAATGTTAGATAGGATGATGGAAAGAATCAAATCATGGGAAGTAAAATACCTTTCATATGAAGGAAGACTTCAGCTAGTGCAAAGTGTGCTAACATCAATCTAGGCTTTATGGTCCTAGATCTTTGTGATCCCTAAAAAGGTATTAAAACAGCTAAAAGCAATATGCAGGAGATTTCTATGGACAGAAGATCATCAACATAAAGGAAAATCTCAATTGCATGGGATATAATTTGTAGACCTAAGGTGGCAGGAGGACTTAATGTTTTTGAAACTCAATGCTGGAATAAAGCAGCTATCCTAAAACACTTGTGGAATCTAGCAAAAAAGAAAGATAAGTTGTGGATAGAATGAGTTCACATATATTACCTGAAGGGGAAAATGCCGTGGGAAATCCAAGCCAAGCAAATGTAACAATCTCGAAAATTTTTCCTACCAATATTAATGTTAAATGTTTGCTGATATAGTTGGCCGACACTACAATTTGTAAAGTTAGGCCAATAGTTTTTTTTTAATGTCTTTGGAGCTAATGCTCCATTAATTTATTAGTTTTC
>JAOTQR010082802.1:0-38428 GCA_025774065.1 Solanum ossicruentum
TATATGTGTATACACATATATGTATATATATATATATGTATATAATCATCCTTTTTGTAGGTCAAAGGAAGCATTATTTGTGTTTTGCGGAGGTTGCACAATGCAAGAATTTGATCTTGAGGTGCGAAGGGATATGTTTAACATCCCCGACTTGAGATCACAAATTTGAGACTTTACAATACTTTAAATGCTCAAATATATGGCATTAAGGGATGTGTAACGTTCCCACCTTGAGACCACTAATTCGACGTTTTATAATATTTCAAATGCTTAGACATATGATATCAAGAGACCATCTTAAGGTGCAAAGGGACAATTGTTTTTCATCTTAAGATATGAAAATTTAAGAGATCCTTTTAAAAATAAACCCACAAAAAGGGCCAGCTTAAGGTGCAAAGAGACAAATTTTGTCCACCTTAAGGCATGAAAATTTGGAGACCCTTTTAAGGATAAGCCTGCGAAAAGGTCTGCTTAAGGTGCAGAGGGACAAAATTTGTCCACCTTATGTGACACCCCCTAATTCTTCACCTAGTCTGAATAGATGCACAGAGAAAATCGAGAAAAATGACTGAGAAAAGTTGTTGAAAGAGAAAACTACGAGGGCCATCTACGGCCTGTAGAAGAGGCCTCGTAGAATTTTCAGGTGACTTGGTGAAATTTTTTAAATCAGAGGCCTATGTACGAGACAACATATGGCCTGTAAAATATTCCATGGCCCGTAGATTGGTTTCATAAGTTGGTAATCCAAAAATCGACTTTTTAGTATCTTGAGTTACGAGTTATTAGACGGCCCGTGGAAGGAGTTTCGTGGATTCTATGAAGAATTTCGGTAACTCAAACTTTTGACCCCTTTTTTACGAGAGGTCATCTTTGACCCGTAGTCGTGGTCGCGTAGAACCTATCGACAGTTTTTAAGAAGGATATTTTTGTCTATTCCTTCCTTTTAACCCAATCCTTAGTCGTTTTAGTCCTAAATAAAGTCCTAAAACGAAACCTTAAGTGGATTTTCACCATTCTTCACACTTAGTGATTTCTTGAGAACACTAGAAGAGGGAGGAGAGCAAGGGTTTCAAGCTCCAAAACGAGGACCAATTGAATTTGATTGCTTCTTTTATTTCTGGGTATGTAAGACTTACTAAAGTGTGGAACTATGGTCATTCACACTTCCTTTTCACCTATTTGAGTCAAAACTACTAACAAGAGTTGAGTTCAAAAATTCTATCATCCAGTTACTGAATCCCTGCATTTATCATGAGGTCTTATGATGATATATGAGATAATTATTGTATTGCATGACCACTGCTATGAAATTGACATATATATGGATACTTAATATCATGAGCCTTAAATTGAATGAATTTATAAAATCCATACATGAATTGAGTTGAGATTTGAGTTTTATTATCTGAATTGAGTAAATTGAGCATGAGGAGAATATAGTATCATGACTGCATGCCCATTTGATATATTTTACTTGCATTCCATGATAAGTCTAATTGATGAGTCCGAATGACCTTTTGAGCTTGAGTTGAGTCTGATTGTCTTTCTTGATTGACTGAACTAATGAGGAACTGAGATGAGTTGAGATGAGATAACCTAATGAGGTTGAAATTTGAGTTGATTGACTGAGCATTAAGGATTGAGTTGATTGATGAGTTGAGCATGTTTTAGTCTGGGAGAGTATCGATCACCAAGCTGGGAGTGAGTAAATATCTACTCTAACCTACAGAACTACGTTGCCAGCATAAGATAGTCATATAGTATATTCTGACAACTCTTGTCCCAGATGATGGACATCCACTATGGATCCATGAGAGAGTTGATCATCTTTTACCTTGGCAAGTTTAGGACGGGCGTGGCAAGAACGTCGCCTTTATTATGCATCACCAAACAAAAGGTGGTGGGATTGATGTCAGTTAAGAGAAACTCCAGAGCAAACACTGATTGAGCATGATATTTTAAACTAAGTTCATTTCTATAGAGTCTATTTTAAAGGCCTGATTTACTTTAAACTTGCATATATTGAGCTGAGCAAGAGTTGATTGAGTCGATGTGAGTGAGTTGAACTTTACTTTCTTGAACCATTTTACATACTAATATATTCCATGTATTGACGTCCATTCAGACCTGCATCATTTCATAATGTAGATACAGTGCATTCTAGAGTTGGTGAGCACTTCTTACTTTGCGGAGGGCCCCTTTATTTACTATTTGACTTAGTATTTTCTTTCTTTGATTTGAGGTATCTCTGACCTATCATGGTACCATCTAGATTGTTGATAAGAGACTTCATAGACATTGAGTAGAGGATTTGTTGAGTACTGATTGTTTCCAAATTTATTCTTTGGAGATTATGTTTTAGAAGAACTATATTTATTTTTATGATGCTTTATTTCACTTGAATATAACATGTGATGATGATGCTAGGTGGTTCTCTTGGGAACCAGAAATAGTTCTTTAAGTTTCGGCCACGCCAAGGGTAACCTCTTGAGACGTGACACCTTAAGGAATGGAAATTTAGAGATTCTTTTAAGGATAATCCCGCAAAAAGGCTAGCTTAAGGTGCAAAGGGACAAATTTTGTCCATCTTAAGGCATGAAAATTTAGATATCCTTTTAAGAACAAATCCGTGAAAGGGTAGCTTAAGATGTAAAGTGAGAAAGTTTGTCCACCTTAAGACATGGCAATTTAGAGATATTCTTACAATATAAAAGGATGATACTCATTTTTATCCTAACAAAGGCAATTTAAGGAAATCCTTATGATGGTAAGATGTAGTTATTCATTCTCGCCTGAAGAGATGTAAATCTAAAGGTCAAGCCTTGAAGGCTTCAACTTTCAAATGTGACAACTTTAAAGAATTTGACTTGCAGGCATGATGGATTTGAAACTTCAACTTACTTAAAAAAAAAAAAGAGAATAAGACTTCAAATCACAAATTTGAAGGATTTAATGACTTCAATATGCATACTTGATTGATTTGAACACTTTAACTTGCAAACTCGAAGGATTTGAGATTTCAACTTTTACTCTCGAAGAATTCAAAGACTTCACCTTGTATACTTGAAGGATTTGAAGACTGTGAAGTTTTTGAAGACTTTGATTTGCATATTTGAAGGATTTGAAAATTTCAACTTGTAGACTTGATTGAATTTGATAACTTCAACTTGCAAACTTGACCAAATTTGAAGACCTCAAGCAGGCTATTGAAGAATCTCACATTCTATAGGGGTTTACCCCCATAAAGAATCAGGTAGGAACATATAGTTTTTTGGACACTCGTGTAATTGAATTTAGAATATAATTCCAAGCGCTTACGTACCTCAGTGAAGAGGATCAAGTCACAACGTAGTTTTAGAGGAGTTTTTTTTTTTAATTTCTCCTAATTTGCCTAGGTAACTCCTTTCAAGGTTTTCAACCTAGCGAACATTTTTTGGTGTCCTAGCTTTTGCCTAGGTCGCCTTTTAAGATTTTAAACTTAGATGATATTTTTTATTATGTTATACACATTTTATACTCTTGTGGACCAGGAGTATTTCTACTTGAAGATTTTTCTCAAATTTAAAGAGCTTTGAACTTGAAGACTTTGCTCGAATTTGAGGAGCATCAAAACTTAAAAACTTAGCTCAAATTTGACGAGCTTTGGACTTGAGTCTTAGCTCAAATTTGAAAAGATGCATTTTAGACTCATGTGCAAAGGAGCACTTTAACTTGAAGAGTTTGCTCAAATTTAATGAGCTTTGAGAAAATTTTACTCAAATTTGAGGAGCTTTGTGACTTGAAGATTTAGCTCAAATTTGAAGAGCTTTGTTACTTGAAGGTTTAGTTCATAATTTAAAGATTTAGCTCTAATTTGAAGAGCTTTGTAACTTGAAGGTTGAGCTCATAATTTGAGGAGCTTCATAATTTAAAGATTTAGCTCAAATTTGAAGAGCTTCGTGATTTGAAAATTTAACTCATAATTTGATGATCTTTCAGTTTGAAGGCAAATTCAAATTAAAAAGCTTCACAATATGAAGGTTAGCTCGAATGAGCTTTCTGACCTAGAGTTTAGCTCAAATTTAAGAAGCTTTCAAACTTACAATTTGGCTCAAATTTCAAAAGCTTTATGATCTACAGTTTAAGCTTATGCATCTAGGAGCATTATAACTTGCAGGTTAAGCTCTTGTGATAAGAAGCATCATAACTTGCAGTTTATCTTCATATGTTAAGAAGAGTCGAGATATGCATACTCTTTAAAGTTATTTTCAAACACAGACTTGCCCCACTTTGGAGTTCTTTTATATCTTCATCTGCATGAGGCCCATAGAGAAGAGACAGTTTATATTTTCTTATAGTCATTCTTAGTGCTATGTCATATGCATAAGTTGCCAACTCTTAAAAATATTAGGCTTTAATTCTTGCAAGATATAGTGAAGATCCCATTTCATGCCTTGGATTCACATTTTAATGCTATAAGTTTCACTAAGGCGATCTTTGTAGTGAAGACTCAAATTTCTCCAGTGATAAATAAAGTCAACAACTAGCTCATCTTCACGTTGGCGAGCCTTTATAAGTTTGATCATACAAACAACATGTCTTGTGCTATAGAAATGATAGAGGAACTCTTGCTCTAACTGTTTCTAACAATTTATTGAACTAGGTTTCAGAATTGTGTACCAATCAAAGGAATTGTCTTTGAGAGGTCAAAGGAACTATTTGACAAGGTAATCACCATAAGTTCCAGCATTGTTGCAAGTTTGAATAAAGTGCGCTAATTGTTGTTTTGGATTTCCTCTGACATCAAACTTTTGGAACTTAGAAGGTTGATAGCCCTCAGGCATCTCCAATTTGTCAATCCTTTGCATGTGCGGCTTTGCATATGTGGGGAAAAATTTTAGACGAGGACTCAGATTTATCTTCGACATTCTCTATAATTAAGTCCTTCAATTGATCAATAGGAATCAAACCTTCAGTGGAGAGATGAATCTCTTTAATCTTTGCCTGCTTTATGCAAGACTCTCCTTTGTCTTGAACTCTAGGAGGTTTCATAGGTGCTTGATTTGACCCTATTTCAATCATGTTATCCATCTAATTTGTCAACTTGAAAAGTTTAGCATGTTATTCATGCACACACATTGTCAAGCCTTCAATTGCTTTATTCAAGCATGCTAATTATTATTCTATAGTAAAAGTCATTTCAATGTTGAAAATTTTGAGATGAGAGGTAGGGATGGTCCACTGGGTTGATGTCATCCAAGTTACACCTCCTTTTTAGAGGATAAAGTGGTCACTATCAAGAAATAGAACCTAACCAAAGTTAGAGTCGAACCCACAAGGAATACGTAGACTCAAGACAAATTCACCAATATGCAATGAGAGTAGTTAACCGACTCAATTCCCCAAAGGAGAGGGGTTTGCAATAATCAATGGGAAAAATAAACTAACTAGCTATCACAAGAGAAAAATCAATAGAGGAGAGCAACTAGGGTATTGTTTTCCCCATGAATCCCCCACTCAGTATCACTGGATAACCTAATTCTTGTCTAGTGTATAGCATGCAGAACAGTAAACCGATGTATTTACACGGGTTGCCCTTGTTCCGTATATGAGTTCTTCCAAATTTCTCGTATCCTTTTTCGTGGATTAGCATCTCGAGGTCCTTTGATGGGCAAAAAGAAATCAAGCCTTTTGGCCAAAGGTGAGATGAGAATTTCACTATGAGACTTGGCCCATCTTCATAGTGTGCATTACTAACCATTACCTATAAGTTTCATCATAACCTCTCCTTGGCCTAATTTGGTTGATTAGATGAAAACACATCAATCAAATCCTCTTAATTAATCTCTTTTTCTATTCATTACTACCTTGGTCCAGTCAGTAACACTAGACGAGTTCTAATGTTGGCCACCACTAGAAAACATGCAAAACGAAGAGAGTTAATTAATACATGCATATACACATTCCAAGAATTATGAATTATCTAGTTTTACCTTATTAGTTCTTCATAGTTCCCACAACCCTAGTTGTGGATTTAGCTACTCATGCTATGTGTAGATGAAGAGATTATGAATTGAGAAGATATAATTAAACACTTACACAATTGAATTAAGATCAAGCAAATCCAAAGTCAGTGAAAATGACATTCTTGAAGATTGAATTAAAGTAAAAGTGTTTCAAAGACTCTCTCATAATTTTCTCTCTAAGAATATTGAGTTCTCTAAGAACAAAAGCCTAAACTACTGAAAAACTCACGTGAATTGACCAGAACTTCTGAAAAATAACTAAAAAAACTTATTCAAAATAATTAAAAACAAGCCCTAAACAAATTAGGAAAACTAGTAGACAAACTCCACAAAAGCACTCTACGACTCGTAGTGTCTTCTACAGCTCGTAGTCGGGGTCTCGTAATCAGCTACTAAAATTTTGGACTTCTCCTCTATGACACCCTTTCATGACTCTTAAAGTAGTTTACGATCTATAAAGAGGGTTTCATCTGATGAAATTCTTGCTAGTCCACTTCTTTGATCCTTAAGGTATGAAATGTGGTCTATGACTCGTAAATTGCCCCATGACTCATCTGCATGTTCGTAGACTTTAGCTTTAGCAAATAGCCTCTTATTGTAAATCCTCACGAAATACTTTTACGACTTGTAAAATGCTCTATGACTGGTATAAGTTCTCGTGAAATACAAAAACTATCAACTTCTGTAATTTTTCCCCAAATCATGGCCAACCTGAAATCCTGCAAATCTAAACAAAAAAACACATAAAAGCAACTAAACCCTCATTGAGAACACACAAAAATCCTGAGTTTTAAGCATCAAAAGTGTTGTATTTTGGTAGCACATCAATACCTTCAACTTAAAATTATTGCTTGTCCTCAAGCGATGACTCAATCTATATAGATAACACAGTAACACACAGACCTCAACATAATTGCATACACACATACATCTCAGACTCAGATACCCATACCAACTCTTCAAAATAGGATCAGATAGATATTTAGCAGACCAATGCAAACTGGTGCATATGACAACACAACTATGACAAGCAAGGGGTTATTAGCAGTCCACAATCACTGAACAAATCAAATGCTAACAATGCAATGCAAGTTCCCTTGCTGAAAGAAGTCCTATATTTGAGACTAAATGATATTTTTATGTTTAACCTTGGGATTGTACAAACTCACTCACTCTCACAAAAGATATTTATGCATAGTGACTAATACCATAGGCTTGCCCCTGTACTCATAACTCAGACCTTCAACTAACTGGATTAGGATTACTCTACGACTTTCTAGGCTTGTAACGTAGGTTCAGGGGGCTTTGGTATGATATTTTTGGAAATTGGTGAATAAAGGCCCTCTTTGAACTGCGTTTTCCTACACTTTTTCCCTACCAACTTACCTATTTTTACCTTATTCTCCCTTTTTCCTATTTCAAGCTTTTCTGGGTGCTTTCTTTTCATTTTTCCAGCCTTTTAGCCTTATTTTTATGCTCTATTTTGCTTTTTAAGCTCATATCTAAGGCATCTTTCATTTTTTCTTACACCTAGTACATGGTTTTTCCTTTTTCTTTGTATTCCTAATTCACCTTCCTCATTTTTGTGTTTTACTCCACCCTCAACTTAGACTTTTAGCCTGTGTTGAGATGCACACTATCCATCCTCCAAACTAGGGTCACTTTTGGTAGCGACCCTCAACTTAGACTTTTTGCCTCAGTCAAGGTACATAATGTTCAAGGACAAACCAGGGCCAAATTCAGAACTTTTCACTAGATAAGGCTACGTTAGTCAGGCGTTTTGAAAGAATAGATAAATGTTAGGCTCAAATATTAGGAACAAGAGATATATCATCAATTTGGTTGGTTATTTTTAGGCTAAAGTGGACTATTTAAGAACAATAGCCTAAATCCTTTCCTAATCCAATTAATCTACAATCAAACTTAGAGTAATAGAGCACATTCTGAATTAGCACAAAACACACGAATTATCAAATAAAGCTCATACTCTCATGGCACTGCACACATTGTCAGCAAAAGACTCACAAATCATGCTTCTTCTCTCAACTTACCCTCACTAATTAGAACAGATATTGTCAAGCACCTAAACATGTATGGTTACTATCTAACTACTAATCAAATTTATTTTTGGTGGGTATCAATTTTCAAACTAAACATGAAAACATGCTATATGTCATAAGTATTGGTACTTTATGCTACAAATTTTATTAAATATCATGTACGAGTAGATTTAACAGAAAATAAATATTCACAAGAAAAAAGAACACAAGCAAGAAAATCCCAGCTTAAAAAATTAGGGCGGTTATGGACCATAAGCTACTTATACTTTACTGAGGTCCATAACTACCCATACCCCATTAAAAAAGATGTGCATTGTCCCTAATGCATAAATCAAGCAAAAATAGAACATAAGGGTCAAAAACACATACTTGGGCACCTAGGCGCAAGTTTGTGGCTAACTTTAGCCATCCTCCACCTCTGGGGTAGTCTGCTCAGTAGCGGTACTCCATCCGGAGGGGCCAACACCCCCTATCTACTCCATCGCTTGAGCCTGTCTCATCTCCTCCTCATGCCTCAACTCCCTCAAGGCACGCTAGAGATCCTCCTCCTCTAACCTCCTCGCACGTACATGTCTGTCCTGTGGATCCACATCTGTGCAAGGTCTCTTCCTGAGGGAAGAGTGCGTAGGCTCATTAGGAGAAAATAAGTCTAACATTGACACCAGAGATATCATCTCTGGTAGTGTGACTGTGCCGCCAGTGATGCTATCATGTAAAAGCAGAGCTGTTGGATCTCCTTTTGTATGGCTGATATGTCTGAAGGCCGGGTCGGGCGTCGGCTAATCTCTTCTGTACCCTCTCTTCAAAGGCATCGATATGGGCATCCAAGGTAGAAATATTATCTTGAATAGCAATGATTATGAATTTCTGCATCTGACCTTCTGAGTCTGAAATAGCCTACCAGACCCATGGCCTGATCTGTTGAAAAGTTGAGTCAACTGCGCCTCTGCATGTACCAACCTCTGTGCTAGTCCTGTATAGAAGTGGCGAACACAGAGATCATGCCCATGCTAGTAGCCTGTGAAGTAGTGGCCTCTAGTGTAGGGGCAGCAATAATGGGACCTCTCTTCTAATCTACTTCATACTGTGGGGGCCTCTCCTCAATAGTAGTAGTAGCAGTGGTGGTATCAATCTCAGAATCCTCAGGTAGTGGTGCTGGGGTGAACATCTCTGTCATAAGTGGGGGTTGTGCTTGCCTAAGTGCCACCAGGTTCTCATTAGGCTTGATTAGGCTGGGCTCCAAAGTGTGTTGGGCATCAACCATCCGGTCTAGCTGGATTAGTATCTCTACCCTAGACTCTAAACAGAGCCTGTAAATCAAACACGAGAAAGGTATACAGGTGGCCCTCTTCAGTGCAGCCTCATGTATCTGGTCGGTGATGAGACAAGCCCAATCAATATCATAGTCAGCTAAGATGTTGGCAACCAAAATTGCATGCTCTAGCGTTAAAGTGTTATCAGCGAGCGTCGGTCGGATGCGTGAACGAATAATAGCCCACCAAAATTTGGCGGGGAAGCTGAGCGAAGCCTTGATGATAGGCTCCGTATAAGTGGCTACCCAAGCAGGTTCCATACCCTGCTCTAGAATAAACCCAGCCACCCATCTCATCAATGTGGATCATCGCTCAGGATCCTTCACTATAAGTGGGTTCCTGGTCTGCCCCACCATGTAATCGAACACTAAGGTGAATCTGGGGCCATGGTGAATAGTCTCCTCTAATAAGTCAACCTGCTAACCCCTCACTCATGTCTTCATCAGTCTGGACTGAGTGAGGGGTTTCTTCCTCTAGGGAAGAGTAAGCTGGATAGTGGTTGCCTTGCTCTTTCATCTGCATGCCCTCTAAGTATATCCCCTTCATGCCCTCGATGCACCACCGGTTAGCAATGGCATCCAATGCAGATGATGATGGTGGTGCGACGGACGACTCTTCCTTTGATCTATCTTAAGAGCCCTCCTTAGTACTCGACTCCTCTTCGGATAGAGTCATTTGTGATAGCCCACTCCCCTCGCTGTCTCCCTCCTTAGACTGGGGAGTGCAAGGAACGGGAGCCTGAGTACACCCAGCTCTGGCTGTGGATCTGATCTATGGTATAACAGTATTTGGGTCTAGTTGGACATCTAGGATCTCTAGCGAACCACTCAGCTGAGGGTACTGCTCCCTACCCGAATGCTCGTCATCTGAAGGCTCATCCCTGAGCCTCCCCCGTAGGGACAAAATCCCATCTCTTTTAGCTTTAGGGGCCATAGTACCTTAAACATCAATACATACACACCATGGTTAGCCCACAATTCAAGAATTGAAATGCAAAATTCATCCTAGTTCAGTTGCAGATAGGTTGTACGAAAGCATGTTTACAGGTCGAAATGGATATTACGAGTCTTAAATAGCCTTCGTAAACTAGTGGTTCAAAGCAAGTTTAGTTACTAGAAAAGTTTATAAGACCAGGTATGACTCGTAAAGTAGTTTACTAGTCATAGACTGGGGTTGTAGAAAATTATGGTGAGTAATTAAACTTAGGTAGGGACCTATGAGACCTACCTACGAGCCGTAGAGTGATCTATGACTCATAGAAGGTCTCGTCTGATGGATACTCAGAAACATCAAGTTTCTGAAATTGTGCACGAGGGCAATTATGACTCATGGATCATTCCATGGGTCATAAAAGTCACTTGTGAACCAGAAAACTCAATCACCTATGTTCTAGAGTTCATTACATGGACCCCACAAGACTATTTCAATCAACTAATTATCAGTATCGAAGAAAGAATACACGCACCCATATGACTTCAATAATACAATCCTACCCCCAACATGTTCTAAACATACACACCCTATCAAAAATGATTCAGCATCAACTATCCTATAATTCCAACCATTTCTAATTGATTCAAGCAATATCATATACCCATGTCCTCAACTCCCAATTCACTATTTTACACATTAAAGCACTTAGGGTGACTGACAAATTAAGTAAGAACAAGTAGCATCTGTACAAGGTCAGATTACCTAATTTCGAGCTTAGACATCAATCAAGCATAGACAACATTAGTTCCAACTAAACATAAGTTCAATTCGATCATCGGTTTTAGCTTAAACACCATTTCACAAGATAAATATGTAGATTACTCATTTAATTAAGGCAAATTAAGGGTTAGAATTAAACCAAAAAGTTACCAAGAGTAGAGATTACTTTGAAGAGAGAGAAGGTGAGTCGTAACAAAACTCTAGTTGGCCAAAGTACTTGCCGAAAAAAGGGGTTGGTGGCCAGAGAAGATCGGAAAATTAAAAAAGGGGGATCAGTTGGGTGATTTTCTAAATTATGGAATATATGGTGTCAAAATAACTTGATCCCTCTATTTATACTTTGACGGGTCAACTGAAAATTTGCTAGGCCTGGGTTTACAAAACACCGATTACGAGTCGTAGATGGTTCTATGACTCATAAATCATGATTTCGTAGAACCCTCAACACTTAGCAAAATTTCAGGAAACTTACTTGGGTTCTACGAGCCATATTCATGATTCCTAGTTTACTCTATGAATCATAATGTTGGCCATAGATTGGAGTGTATATTTTTCCTACTTACTGGAAATGTCTACGAGATGGGGTACGAGTCATAAAGTGATTTACGACTAGTAGACCCAGTTGTAGAGACTCAATTTGATGCTCTTCCTCAGCCAACATGATTGACTTAGTCTTTTACCTGCATACTCTTCATAAAATACACTGTTATCCTATATATAACCAACCCATTGTCCATAAATACAATCAACTCCAAGAAAACAAACAACCTATGAATCCAAAAACTAAAAATAAAACTATAATTATGCTATTACATCAAAAACCATGGGTTTTCTTCGAAGTAGCACCTAATTTATTATTGCGGCAAGACTTGGACAAATTGGTTACTCAGACTTTATCAATTGCCCAGCCTTCACTCTTCAGCTCATCTGGATGCTTCATGGATTGACAGATATCGAAGACAACTACTTCGTCATTCAATCTAAACCTAAGTTGACCTGCTTCCATATCCACTAGGGCTTACCTAGTGGCTAGGAATTGTCTTACCAAGATAATTGGGACGTTGAAGTGTCTTCGTAATCTAGAATCACAAAGTCTGCAGGGAATATCATTTTTTCCACATTAACCAGCACATCATAGAGTATTGCAACAGGCTTCTCACTGTTCGATCCATCATTAATAACCGCATGCTAGTTAGAGTAGGGGTTCCCAATCCAAGCTTCTTGTAGACCGCAAGAGGCATTAAGTTTATACTAGCACCTAAGTCACATAGTGCCCTTGCGAACTCGACATCTCCTATAGTTCAAGGTATGGTGAGAACACTTAGATCTTCACACTTCTGAGCACAGGACTTCGTAGTGATAACACTGCAATATTGAAGCTCTTGAGAAAGATCTTGACTTACAGTGCGCTTTTTGGTGACCAAATCCTTCATATACTTGGTATAGCCTAACATTTTCTCCAAAGCCTCGATGAGAAGGATGTTGACAGATAGCTTCTTTAGCATGGAGAAAAAGTGCTTGAACTTGCCTTTCTCCTCCCTCTTTTTGAGTCTCTGAGGGAAGGGAGGAGGAGGTCTTGGGATAGGCTTAAACCTCTATGGTGCTTCAATTGCTTCACTCAACCTATCCTTGCCATGAACATCTTCTTCATTCACATCCTTTGTTGCAACCATCTCCTCACAAACATCTTCTATATCAACAAGCATAGGAGGGTCAATTGTGCTCTTTCTGCTCTGAATGGTGACCGCCATACATTGCCCTTCATTTTTCAGATTTTACACTATATGACTAGGCAGTGTACCCTTATGACACTATTTAACTAAGTTAATATTGACCGAACTGTTGTTCCATCTATTTGATAGTCATAAAATGAGACTCTATCTTTTAAATGATACTAGAGATATCTTTTTTCATGCCCCATAGGGTCTCCTCCTATGTCTCATCCTTCTTTAAAAGGCGATCAAACATCTCCTCAATTCTGGAATTGCTTATCCCTACATCACGGTTTTGTGGTGGCACATAAAGGTAATTTCTGAAGCCTTCTTTATGACCCCAATCTGCATCTGGACCCCTATTCCTATCATAATAACCTCCGTTGTTGTCCTTGTAAGCTCCATCTCTACCAAAGTTCTGACCTTGGTTTCCTTGACCTTGGCGCCAATAGTCCTGATTGGACCAATGGGTTTTCGTCTGAAAACCCCTCGTCTGATCATTCACAAAACACACGTCCTCCCTATAGTATGGCTCCTCGTATATGAGTGCACGGGGGGTTGGTGGACCACTCCATTGACTCTTTATTAGTTCTGCTTTATTACCACATCCATGCTTGTGCAAAGTTGAGCAAGCTGCTATATAACTTCTTTATTAATTTTATCTTGCTCTGACTCCACACTGACAGCATATGAACTTTTTAAGAAAGCTTTGTCCTTCTTCCCCCGTGCAGGATTCTTCTTGACTACTTGCTCCATACATTTTGCAATTCTTGCAGATAGTTGATCTAGAAACATTCCCCCCATGATAGTGTCAGAATAGGCCTGACTGTTCTCATCAAGGGCACAATAAAGATCTCCACCAAGGATTCATCAACTATCTTATGGTCAGGGAAGCTCCTCAAATATTTTGTAAACTGCTCCTAAGTAGTTCTTATCGAATCACCAGGAAGTTGCTCGAAGTTGTTAATTTGGTCCTTCAACTTGAGCTTCTTCGTTTTAGGGAAGTGCCTCTCCAAAGAGGCCTTCTGCAAGTCTGCCTAGCTGATGATTGAACTCTATGGGAGCTCAGATAACCATAACACAACATTGCCCATAAGAGATAATGGGAAGACACGAAGTCCCACAACATCCATAGATAAATTTTGTGTCCCTATCACACTCTTACAAACAAATACCACATTGTGCAAGTGACTATGTGGATCCTCTGATGGTAAGCACACAAATAGTCCACAATTCTGCAGCATCTGAAGTAACCCACCAGAGACTGTGAGCTATGTGTCTATCGGTAGTGGTGGTAACACAATAGTTCCAGTCACATCCATAACCATGGGGGTCAACCTATACCGATTCCACTAGTAAACATTAGCGTTGAACTCCTGAGGTAGTGGAATGTCCTCCAAAAGAGGTGGGTTCTCATTCTGATCCTCTTTATTGTTGTTCTCATTTAGGGCTGCATTGGCCGCGTTATTGGCATTGTCTTGGGCCATTCTTCTTGTATTTCTATGGATCTCAGGATCAAATAGAGTTAAGGGCTTTCCTTGACTCTGAGTGTTGGGCATACACTATTCGTACACCCGGCAAAGAACAAAAATAAAAACAAAAGTAAAATAAAGGAAACTAAGGATTAACACTTGAATCACTAGTGAATTTACTAAGTCTAGCTATATTACCCAGTAACAACGCCAAAATCTTGATGTCGCCAAAGTTACACCTCCTTTTTAGAGGATAAAACAGTCACTATCAAGAAATAGAACCTTACTAAGGTTAGGGTCGAATCCACTGGGAATATGTAGACTCAAAACAAATTTACCAATATGCAATCCTAGTAGTTAACCTACTCAATTCCCCAAAAGGGGGGAGGTTTGCAATAATGAATGAGAAAAATAAACTAACTATCACGAGAGAAAAATCTATAGAGGAGAGCAACTAGGCTATTGTGTTTCCCATGATTCCCCAACTCAGTATCAGGATAACCTATTCTTGTCTAGTGTATAGAATGCAAAACGGTTATTTAAGTTCACTAAGCCCTTTGGTCAAAGGTGAGAGGCAAATTTTACTATGCAACTTAGCCCATCTAAATAGTGTGCACTACCAACCATTACCTATATGTCCCAATACAACCACCCCTTGGCCCAGTTTGGTTGATTAGACGAGAACATATCAATCGAATCTAGTTAATTAATCTTTTTTCCTATTCATTACAACCTTGGTCTAGTCAGTAACACTAAGCAAGTTCTAATATTGGCCACCACTAGAAAACATGCAAAAAAAATGGACTTAATTAATACATGCATATACACCTTCCAAGAATTGTGAATTAACTAATTTTACTTTGTTAGTTCTTCATGGTTCCCATAACCCTAGTTGTAGATTTAACTACTGATGCTATGTTTATGAATTGAGAAGACATAATTAAGCACTTACACAATTGAATTAAGATCAAGCAAATCCCAAGTAAATGAAAATCACAAGCTTGAAGATTGAATTAAAGCACAAGTTTTTCAAAGTCTCTCTCAAGATTTTCTCTCTAAGAATATTGAGTTCTCTAAGGACAAAAACCTAAACTACTTAAAACTCACGTGAACTAACCAGAACTTCTGAAAAGTAACCTAAACCTATTTATAATAAATAAAATCAAGTCCTAAACAAATTAGGAAAACTGGTCCGCAAACTCTACGAAAGCACTCTACAACTTGTAGTGTTTCCTACGGCTCGTCGTTGGGATCTTGCAATCAACCGCTAAATTTTTAGACTTCTCCTCTACGACATCCCTTCACGACTTGTAAAGGGTTACAACCCGTAAAGGGGGTTTCATCTGATGAAATTCCTGCAAGTCCACTTCTCTGATCCTCAGGGCACGAAATGTGGTATACGACTCAAAAATTTCCCCATGATTCATCTGCATGTTCATAGACTTCAACTTCTGTAAAGACCCTCATTGGAAATCCTACTAAACACCTTTATGACTCGTAGAATGCTCTACGACTCATATAAAGTCCTGTACAACAGGAAAAACCAACAACTTCTGCAATTTTTCCTCAAATCATGGCCAACTTGTAATCCTACAAATCTAAACACAAAAACACATAAAACAACTAAATTCACATTAAGAACACACAAAAATCCTAAGTATTAAGCATCAAAAGTGTTGTATTTTGGCAACACATCATGGGCGTGCTAGAATTTGTAGATGATAAAATTCACATTGAGAAAATTATAATCAAGAAACTAAAATATTGCAATAACTGTAGTATTTAATCTCAAATATGTGAGTGTTACGATCTCTATGAATCCTTTGACCCATCTTTTCAAGTGTATATTCAAGGCTTTTGAGTTTGATCTTGAATCTGAAATTTTTTCTTGAACTTTGGATTTATTCTTGATCTTGATCTTGAATTTGAGTTTGTTCTTGAACTTGATCATGAATTCAAGGACTTGCCTTTAAGCTTGTTCTTGAATTTGAATGCTTGGGTGTTTGAAGTCTTGAACTTGTAGAAAAATTTATGGCGTTTGACCGAGAATTTTTCTTGCTTTTGATCCACGATCTCTCTGGCTTTTTGTTAGAATTTTTGATCCTCCTTTGAATTATGAAAATCTCTATTTATAGTTGTAGAATAGAGGAATTATAATAGGAAAGACTTTCCTTTAACCAATCAGATTTAAGTGACATGGCATATCGAGCTTTAATGAATTGGGGTTATCATTTTGACACATGGCATGATCTTATCGGCTTCTTTATTTAACTTGGTATGCCATGTCATTTGACACTAACTCATAGGAGAAGATTGTAGCTGACATATAAGACCATGTGAGTTACTACATGGAATCCAACATAACCCCCTATGTTGGCATGGGGAGACCACTTGCCGGGTGGAACTCTGTTGCTTTGCAAGCATCTTAAATAACATGAATAGCCTATGTGGATCCACTAGCCTAGCCTACAAGGGTTCCTATGGTGGCACATACTTAGGGACAATGAGATGTATCTTTAATGGGTCATACCTCAATTAACAGAATGAATCCCAATCTCAAGTCCACTCGATGCTAAGTCATCCCACAAAATTTTTAAACACATAACTTAGTCAAATTATGATACTTAGAATCATAAGTAGCAACCATAGAAGTAGCTCAAACGTAGGAACCACCAAGTGAGAATTGGTCTTTCATCTTGGAGACCTTTCTTAAACATCTTTTAGGGTAATAGTCAACATGCTTATATCTTTCACATCATAACTTTAGAACTCATCTTTAATGCCATAATCATTATCATAAATCATGCAAGGCTTTACTTGAGAACTAGGTAACCTGGGCTTTTATAATAGAACAATCATTAATCACATAAATCATAAGAATATACTCTTTTAGTGACATGTAAAAATGGCTCATACTTCATCATTATCAAAGATCATCACTATGGGGTCATCACCATTAACTCAAATACATGCATATACTTAGTAAAATATCATAAGACTTCTTCGAGATCTTTTAATAACATAATATAACATGCAATCATCATAACCATGCATATCATCTTGAAGGAACTTAATGAAAAGGTAAAATACAATATGAAGGACTTTGTTGGTGTGAAAGAAGGCCTAATCAAACTCACATACTTTGGTAAACCTGGGAAAACCAAACTTGAAGCCATTGGGAGGATTCTTGGAAACCCTAGTTTGCCCTAGCTTGTTCTTAACGAATGAGTGCCTTAGCAAAAATTGAGAATGCAAGAATGAGCAAATAACTAAGGGCCATAGGTCTTTGAGGTCTTGTTTAGACTACTTTTGATCCCAAAAATGACATAGTTTAGGAATAGAAATTGCAAAAATAACCAAACGGTTTTTCATTAAAGCTGCCAAAATCGACCTATGAAGCCTCAATTAAGGGTCATGGTTTGAACCACAGACCGTAGGTCCTGTTGAATTTTTCAAAGTCCTTGGAACTGATTTATTGACCCCTAACTCTATGAAATCATTCTATGGCTCGTGGTTGAACTCGTAGAGTCCTTCCACACTTGGCCTTTTTTCTCATTTTCTTGGAACCTATCTATGAGGGTATTTTATGGATCATATAACATTTTATGGGCCATGTTATTAATTTGTAGGTTACTTTCTAGAAAAAATCTAATTTCCTTCATATTGAGGCCCTCATCCACGAACTTATCTACAATCTATCATCTCTTCTATGAGCCAACATTAAATGTGTGGGTTACCCCATACTTGGATTTTTTTTTCTTTTCTGAAGTTCATGTTTGAGTATCGACCACAAATCATATGTCACCCTCATAAACTAACTCCAAGCCCTTTTCTGTCCAACGTTTTCTTCACTCTTAGGCTCCTAAACTTGGGGTCGTTACAATATCTCCCCTTTAGGAGCATTCGTCACCAAATGTACTTAAAGGCAAACTCTAAGGAGTAAATCATCAGCTAATAACTCAGTAGGCATGCAAAAATGCAACTTAAATATCATTTCATAAAACTTTCAAAATCTACTTTCAAAATATGTCTCAAAACAGTCCATATGCATAGAAATAAGTGCATGCATTATGTAAAACTAAAGTGCAAGGAATTAGAGGTTTTAGAAAGAACTTCTTAATACCTTAGGCTTGGTTAGAGCGAAATAGATATGGATGATGCTTCATCATATCCGCTTTCATTTCCCATGTAGCACCCTCAACTTGTTGATACCTCCAAAGAACTTTGATAGATGCACCTTTCTTATTCCATAACTTTTTCACTTGCGGGTCTAGAATCTTAATTGGTACCTCTTCATAACTCAAATCCTCTTCAATGTTCATATCATGCAAACGAACTGTGGATTTTGGATCACCAATGAATTTCCTAAACATTGATACATGAAAAATCAATGGATTATATGTATCTCATTAGGTAAGTCCAACTCATATGCCATCTTTCCCACTCCACTCACCACTTTATAAGGCCCTACATACCTAGGACTCAATTACCCCTTTCTACCAAACCAGATCATAACTTTCATAGGAGACACCTTCAAATAGACCCAGTTACCAAATTGAAACTTAATATTTCTCCTTCTTACATCGAAGTAGGACTTTTGTCAGCTTTGGGCCATTTGCAACTTTTTCCTTATGCTTTTAATTTTCTCCATAGCATTCATGAATAAGTACAATCCTAACAATGCCACCTCACTAACTTCAAACCACTAATAAGTGATCTACACCATCTACCATGCAACGCCTCAAATGGTGCTATTTCATTACCTGTATGATAACTATTGTTGTAGGCAAACTTGATAAGTAGAAAATGCTTATCTGAACTTCCTTTGAATTCTAATCCACAAGCTCTTAACATATCTTCCAAAGTTCAGATAGTCCTTTTAGCTTATTTGTTCGTTTGGAGATAAAAAATAGTACTCAACTTCACCTTAGTACCAAGCCGCTTTTGGAAAGATCTCCAAAAATGAGAGGTGAATTGGACATCACGATACTATATCATGGATAGTGAAATGCCATGTAACCTCACCAATTCTTGGATATACAAATGGGCATAATCTTCCACACTAAATTTAGCCTTGATCAGTAAAAAGTAAGCTAACTTTGTCATGCAATCAATTATTACCCATATAGAGTCATAATATTTTTTGGTCCTTGGAAGCCTTAACACCGAAGTCCATGTTAATTTCTTCCCACTTTCAAGTAGGATCATTAATGTCTTGGGATAGTTCATCCGACTTATGATGCTCAACTTTCACTTGTTGGCAATTAGAACACTCGAACACAAATTAGGCAATATCCTTCTCTATTTTGTTCCACCAGTAGTTCTCCTTCAAGTCTCTATACATCTTTGTAGTGCCAGGATGAATGAAATATGAAGAGTTGTGAGCTTCTTGCATTATCAATTTTCTTAGCTCGTTATCATTTGGTAAACCTTCTTAGATATTGAAGTACCCTATATTCCCCTTATGAGAAAACTTTAATCTTTCCTTCCTTCACTAAGACTTTTAACTCCACCAAGGTAGGATCAAGGCCTTACTTGGCCTTAACCTTCTCAATCAAAGAATATACAGACCTATGAAACACCATTGCACCACCATTTTCGAATTCATTTAGCTTTACCTGCAATCTACGCAACCTATGGACTTCTTTAGCCAACTCCCTTTTTCCATCATCTTAAGTGTGAGACATACTGCCCATGGAAACTATACAAAGGGCGTCACCTATCACATTGTCTTTTCCAAGGTGATACTTCACACTCATGTTGTAATCTTTGAGTAGCTCTAACCACCTCTGTTTCCTCAAATTGAGATCCTTTTGAAATAGGTGAATACATGTTGAAGGATCTTATGGTTGTTGAAGATATCCACATGAACCCCATATAAGTAATGTCGCCAAATATTCAAGGAAAATACCACCGCCACAGGCTAAGGAACATGAGTTGGGTAATTCTTCTCATGCACCTTCAATTGTCTCGAGGCAAAAATAGTCACCTTACCATTTTTCATTAATACGTACCAACCCAATTTTTGATGCATCACAATAAACAACGAACCCATCATTTCCTTTTAACAATGTTAACAATGGGGTCAAGGTTAGTCGATCCTTAAAAGTTTGGAAGCTTTTCTCACACTCATCTGTCCACACAAACTTAGCTTTCTTCTGAGTCAACTTGGTGAGTAGGGATGAAATGGAAGAGAAATCTTACACAAACCTTCTATAGTAACTAATTAGGCCCAAGAAACTCCTTATGCTAAACTTTGCGTAAAGTTTTTGCTCTTTTAGGGTTTACAATACCACCCTTAAGTGTTCCATATGCTCTTTCTCACTTTGGGAGTAGATTAGAATGTTATCAATGAACACCCCGATGAACATGTCAAGGCAGCACTTGAACACCCTATTTATGAGGCCTATAAATATAGTCGAGGCATTAGTGAGGCTAAATAACATTAATACAAACTCAAAGTGGTCATACCTTGTTGAAAATGTCATCTTGGGAATGTCACTTGCTCTTACCCTCAATTGGTGATGCTTGAATCTCAAGACAACCTTGGTGAAATGTGTAGTACCTTACAATTGATCAAATAAGTCATCTATTATTCCCCCTGATTTATGAATTACTAATAATATGTGGAGATGTTGAAAATATTTGAGGTTGGCTAGATTGTTTTTGAGTCTTAGTACTAATAGCAAGTTTATATTTTTTTTAGGTACTTGGGGGTAATTGTAAGCATGTGACCCTTGTCATTTCTTGGTGTCACTATTATTATTATTTTTGGTTTCCTATTGTTGGTATTGTGAAGCATGTTGGCCTTATTTAGGATATCAAATCTTTTTTTAGATGCCCTAACATCGTTCGATGGTTCTAGATCCCTATAGCATGACATAGCATACTAGTGTCTAGTAGGTGAACCTTAGCTAGGAAGCAACTTGCTGAAGCATCACTCTATTATCCATGTTTTTTCCTTGCATCCGATGGCTTATGGTACATTTGTAGAGTTTCCTGTTTTATGTCATTTCTAGCTTGATTGATAATTGGGTGGTCGTATCAGTTCTAGAACATTGCGGAAGGTAATCTTTGGTAACTTTTAGCATACATATGGAACAAAAGAGAAGTTAGGCACCTCGGGTTATGTTTGAACAATATTCGGGTAGTATTAGTCCCTGCCTTGGCTTCGTCTATACATTTGGTGAGCATTCGGGTAGTAGTAGCAGCCACGACCTCCCGTATGAATCAAGAGAGCAACTGGATAGTAGTCCTGGCCTCGAAATCCCTCCTTTATTAGGCGAGTAACTGGGTAGTAGTAGTCCCAACCTTAGTACCAAATATGTACAAATCTTCTGCCCTCAGATAATCATGGTTAGGATTGGTTTGGTTTCGTGGAGCTTAGTATGATAGTTTCATTCTTTTTTGGATCTTTGTATTCTTGTTCTTTGATGACCTAGTTAGGCCTATGCAGGCCTAGTTCGGTGTAGTTATCATAGTTATTCACTCAGTCTTCCCTTGATTGTATGGTAAATAGTTCCTTTATTCATGTCAACTTATTTTGACTCGTATTAGGTGTATTCCTCCTTTTCATATTGCTTTTACCTTTTTACTCAGTAGGCCTATGATGTCTACTGAGTACCTATTATCCTAGTACTTATACTACACTCTGCATCTTCTTTCGTAATGCAAGTTTGTGCACTAGTCACCAGCGCTAATTAATCTAGCTTGCAGCAGTCCATACCAGAGACCAGGGTGAGGATTTGGCATTTTTTGATCTCTGTCTCCTTCACCTTAGTGGCTTATCTTTTGTGTATATTTTGAAACCAGCTAGATCTTTTGTATATTTATGTCCACTTTTGGGACTTGTACTCTTTATTTTTGTGTATAACAGCTCTATATTGATGATTTTCAAGTTCTAGGAGGGTTTCTTGTATATATATATATTTTATATTTTTAGTTAGGTTTGTTTCTGTCCTCCTACATTATTGATACTTGGCTAGAGTCTTTTAGTTTTTTGCCTAACACCCATTACTTACAGTTCCAATTTACAAATTAGCTTGCCTATTGTTGGGATATGGTAGACGCCATTACGACCTGAGGAATCGGGTCATCAAAGAATGAAATTAAGAAGGAATTATTTGAGCTCAATGTTGAAAGTGCATGTAGTCCATATGGATTTACAGGTCATTTTTATCAAACATGTTGGAACATTTTTAAATCAAATATTATGAAAGTGGTGCATGCTTTCTTTTAAGATTATGTCTTTACCTAAGTCTATTATTCATACTAACATGGTTGTATTACCTAAAAATGACTTTATTCAATCTTTCTAAGATCTTAGGCCAATTAGTTTGAGTAATTTTCTTAATAAGATTATTTCTAGATTATTGCATGATGGACTGGAAGGGATCCTACCTAAATTAATGTCTCTTAATCAATGAGAGTTTGTGAAAGGAAGAAATATTTTAGAAAATATGCTTCTAGCATGAGAAATCATCTCTGACATCAGAAAAAGTGGCAAGCCTACTAATATGGTCATTAAAATGGACATGGCTAAAGCTCATGACATCGTGGATTGAAATTTTCTAATTAGATTTTTGGAGAAAGTGAGATGTGATAAAAGGATACATGATATGATTGAAGGTTGGTGGCCAATAACTGGTATTTTGTTCTATTAAATGGGAAGGTTCATGATTTCTTTCATTCCCAAAGAGGGGTAAGACAAGGGATCGTTTATCCCCTGCTTTCTTTTATTGTTTGCAGAAATGTTGTCTAAGGTTCTTAATCATTTGTATTTACTAGACTACACATTAGCTAAGACATTAAATGAAAAAAGACATGTAACAAATTGCATGAAACGAAATATTTTGTCTATTTTCTCACTGAATGTATATAATTATCTTTCCCCACTTCCCGAATTTGATTGGTATCACATTCAAAAAGCGAGAAACTATATATATTCGATAAAACATAGTTTGAACATGTGGTGACAGAAGAGGATAACTATGTGGCAGTATGGATTGAGTATACAAGACAATTAGTAAAGAGAGTCCAGAGAGGTAAAATCAATATAGAGAAATTAGACATCTAATGAGATATTTTTGTGGAAAAAATAATGGTCATTACTAGAAGTGGGCCAAGAACATGCTGATATAGCCTAAATTACACCTCATATTTTAGGCTAAATCGGTCTTTATCATGATATATAACCTAACCAAGGTTAAGGCAGAATTCATAGAGAATATGGTAGATTTAAAAGAATTTAGTTGCAACTCGGGTTGATTAACCAACCTATCTCCCCAAAGGGGGAGGGGGTTATAATAACAACTAAAAGTAATGCTAAGCTAAAACAAGTGTTAAATCAATATGAAAAGGAACTAGAGTATTGTGTTTCTCATGATTCTCTAACTCAGTATTACTAGATAATCAAATACTTTTGCGGTGTGTAGCATGGAGAACGATAAGTAAAGTTCACCAAACCCTTTGGCCCAGGCGAGAGGCGAATTTCACTATGTGATTTGGTCCATTGCCATAGTGTAACATTACTAACCCTTACTTATTGGTCTAATACATTCTCCCCTTGGCCTAATTCAGTTAATTAGATGAGAAACATCAATCGAATCTTGTTAATTAATATCTTTTCCTATTTATTTCTACCTTGGTCCAGTCAGTAATATAAGGCGGATTCTAATGTTGGCCAGTGCTAGAAAGCATTCAATACGAAGAGGATTAATTAATACATACGTGCACACTTTTTGAGAATTAAGAATTATCTGGTTTTACTTTGTTAGTTCTTCATGGTTCCCACAACCCTAGTTGTGGATTTATCTACTCATGATCAGTGTGAATGAATGCCTTATGAATTTGAATAACATAATTGAGCAATTACACAAAAGAATTAAGCACAAGAAATCTAAACTCTTCAATGAGAATCACAAGATTGAAATTGAAAGATAAAATAAAATTTTATAAGTGTTATTCAAACTCCCTAATGTTCCTCTATTGTTCCCTCATCGTTCTCTCTAGAAAAAAAATAACTCGAAAAACTTATTTATAGTGTTTAAAATACAAAACCAATATAAAATAGGATAACTGGGTCGGTAGGCTCTATGAGGGTCTCTACGGGCCGTATAACAGTTTATGACCTGTAATCAGCTTTCGTGGACTAATGCTTCAATCTGGGGTTGTCTTCTATGACACCCCTCTACAGCCTGTATAAGATTCTATGGCTCGTAGGGGGTTTTGTCTAATGAACTTTTAGAAAATCCCCGCCATCTGATTCTGAGGGCACGACACCAAGTCTATAGGTCGTAATGTCTTCTACGACTCATCTGCATGTTTGTAGACTTAACTTCAAAAATACACCTCTCACTAGATTTGCACATGAAACTAGATTTATGGTTCATAGAATCCTCTACGACCCATAAAAAGTCTCGTGGAACTTCACTTTCAGCAACTTCGCCACACTATGCACAAAAATTGTGTCAACCCTAAAACCCTACAAACAAATAGAAAAATGCATCAAACCTACTAACATCGCGTTGAGAACACAAAAAATTTCAAGTCTTAAGCATCAAAAGTGCTAAATTATGACATCACATCAAACCATTAACTTAAAATTATCGCTTGTCCTCAAGCGACGGACTCAATCTACATAAGTAACATAATAACACATAGACCTCAATCTAATGACATATATCAAATCAAACTTAAGCACAGATACCCACACCACTTTCAATATACATCAGATAGCCAGTTGGCAAGCCAACACAGATCAATGCATATGACAATACGGTAGTTATCAACAAGCCACAATCTCTGAATTATTCTAATTTTAACAATGCATAGCAAGTGCCCTTATAGAAGAAGTCCCACATCTCACTCACAATATTGTTTTCATGTATAATCTTGGGACTATGCAAAATCACTCACTCTTACAAAAGACATTCAAATATCATGCTCAATACCATATGCTTGCCCCTATACTCATGACTATGACCTTTGACTACTTGGACTAGGATCATTTTATGACTTTATCAGCTTGTAACATAGGCTCAAGGGGCTTTTGGTACGATATTTTGGGAACATAGTGACTAAAGGCCCTCCTTGATAATATATTTTTCTACACTTTTTCCCTACCAATATTGTTACTTTTCATCACTTTCTCCCTTTCTCCTATTTCAAGCTATTCTGGGTGCTATATTATCATATTTCAAGCTATCTCCCAATACACATTTTTTTCTCCTTTTCCATGTATCACTAACTTTTCCCCCTCATTTTGTGTTTACCTTTACAGCAGCCACCCTCAACTTAGGCTTTTAGCCTGAGTTGAGGTGCATAATATCCAACCTAGGAACCCAAGGCCACTTTTAGTAGCCACCCTCAACTTAGGCTTTTTTGCATCAGTCAAGGTGCATAATCTTCAAGGGAGGACCAAAGCCAATTTCAGGATTTTACATCTAATAAGGCTAGGTTACTTAGGTTTTTACAAAGAAAAGGTACATGTAAGGCTTAAACATTAGGATCAAGGGAATTTTCACACATTTGATTGGTTATTTAGCCTAACTAGACTGTTATGAATAATGACCTAAGATCCGTTACTAACCAATTAACCTACAGTCTAAATCAGAGTAACATGGCAAGTTTTGAATTGAAACACCATACATGAATTTCGCAAAGTAAGCTCATACTCACATGACACTAATTACACAATCAACACAGACTCTCCAGTCAAGCTTTTTATCTCAATTTTATCCTCACTTATTAGAACAAGCACTGTCGACACAATTAAACATGAATGGTTGCTATCTAAACCAACTAATCAAAATTTTTGAAGGGTATCATTTTCCACAAAAATGCACAAACACACATATATTCCACAGATATTAGTACTATATGCTATCTATACTACCTACTTAACCTAAACATGCCTGTTCAACCGAAATTAGATATCCATGGGGAAAAAGAAAACAAGAAAGAAGACCCCTAGGATTCAAAATTCGAGATAGTCATAGGCCAAGGCCACTCAGACTTCACTGAAGTCTATAACTGCCCACACCCCCAATGAAACAGTGGTGCATTGTCCTCAATGCACACCAAAAATTCAAAGTGAATTATCGAGGTCAAAAAGATATACCTGGGGCATCCAAGTGCTGATGTGTGGCTAAGTGTGGCCATACTCAACTTGCATGGTGGCCTCCTCTGTGGAAGAACCATGACCGAAGGGGCCTACACCCTTCATCCCTTCTCGAGCTCATGAACCTATTGTATCTCCTCCTCCTGCCTCGACTGTAAGTCTCATGACAAGCTCTAGATCTTGCTTCTCTGTTAGCCCCGCATGTAACCTTACTGTATCTGGATCATCATCTGTGTGAGGCCTCTTCCCATGAGAAGCCTGTAAAGACTCCTCAAGAGCAAACAAATCCCCTACTGGCATCAGGGGCGTAGTTTGTGGGAATGCCACTGATGCAGCCAAGGCTGTTGTTATGTCAGCTCGGAGTTGCTGGATCTTCATCTGTAGGGCCATCATATTTGTTTGCCAAATTGTACTCAGGCACTGCTGGACCCGTAGCTCAAAAGCATCAATGTAGGCATCCATGATTATAAGTCGGTCTTGAATAGTAGTGAACGTATATGCGCGCATGCATCCCTCGAACTCCGTAATAGCCTGGTGAACCCAAGGCCTAATCTGCTTAATATATAGACAGACGGGCAAGCATAGCAAACTATACAGACCTTTGAAGATATGCTGAGAGCTTGTGTGATAGACTTTAAAGATAATTGGGATGATCATTTACCTTTGATTGAGTTCTCTTATAATAATAGTTTTTAGGATAGCATACAGATGGCACCATATGAAACTCTTTATGGAAGAAGATATAGATCACCCATAGGATGGTTTGAAGTTGGTGAGGCAGGATCGATAGGACCTAATCTAGTCCATCAGGCTATGGAAGAAGTAAAGGTTACTCAGGAGAGGCTTAAGACATCTCAGAGCAGGAAAAAGTCTTACACAGATGTTAGAAGAAGAGAGCTGGAGTTTGAGGTAGGCGATTGGGTATACTTGAAGGTATCTCCAATGAAGGGAGTTATGAGATTCGGGAAGAAAGGGAATCTTAGCCCACGATATATTGGGTCTTACCAGATTCTGAGATGAGTGGGCAGTGTTGCTTACATACTAGAGATACTAGTGTAGTTGAGTGCTATACACCCAATATTTCATATCTCCATGCTTAAGAAGTGCTTGGGAGATCCCTCTTTAGTTTTCCCGGTTGAAAGTGCTGGGATTAAGGACAACTTGTCTTATGAAGAGGTTTTGGTGTAGATATTAGATCGACAAGTTCGTAAATTGAGGACCAAGGAGATTGCTTCGGTGAAGGTTCTACGGAGGAATCAATTCGTGGAAGAAGCCACATGGGAAGCAGAAGCAGACTTGAAGGCCAAGTATTCACACTTGTTCGTTGGCCTAAATGAGGACCTTAAATGTAACTCTCATATTTCACCTTGAAGAATTATGTTTGTTAAGTTCGAGAATCATGTGTTTTGAGCTAATTTGTACGTATCGTTATCATTCGAGGACAAGTAATCTCAAGGGAGAAATATTGTAACACCCCCGTGAAATGACGAAAATATCCCTAGATTTGACCTTGTGCGTAACGTATCTTCCCATGCTCTGTTTGCAAATCCGAGACCAGATTTGCAATCAGTGTGAAAAATTGAATCAAAAAATTATCTTGACTAGACAAAAATAGAAAAAATGCAAATTATTTTTCCCGAAAAATTTCAGAAACAGTGAGGAATTCGCGTCCTCTCCGCGACGCGGAGAAAATGCGGAACCACACTTAGTGGTTATCCAAAAATTTGACGAAAAGTTGTTTTCACGAAAAAGTGCTAAATAACACTAGTGCGCATCGCACACTAGTGTAAATATGGGCCAGTTTTCGTTTTTAAAAGGGGGGGATATTCCCGACTTTTTGACACCCCATATCCCAAACAAAGTCAATTTTAAGACGATTTAAGTTCATAAAAATGTTTATTTCATTATTCATTAGTTCAAACAAGAAACCCTCCCTAGAAACTTCAAACGTAAGATCAAGAGCGAGTAGAACCTTCAAGAGAATTTCTTCAATTCTTCAAGAATCCTCTCTCACGTATGTAAGGCCACCCAAAAGTCATTATTTTGTTAATATTTATAGAAATTGAAACTAGTTTTCACCCATGAGCCTTTTAAGTATCAAAGTTTACTGTAAACCTTGTTAGTGTGTTAAATTCCATGATAATTTCATATATTCTTGATGGAGTTTTATGAAACATTGGTCTTATTGGTATCCAATCTGAGATTTGTTATTAAGTTTATGTACATTTATGATCAAGATTTATGTTTATTTAGTTTTCTTGAAAACCTTGATATTAATTCAAGAAAAGAAAAGACTAGTTTGAGCATTTTTAAGCTAAGTTCAAGAATGTGATTTAAATGTTTACCCTTGCATATTAGCCAAGGAATCTAACATATTTTAGGATCACTGAGTTGTTTCTAATTATTAGTAAGTTAAATATTTCCGTGAGAAAGCCAAGAAAAGTTAAAGTTGGGATATGTCCCCGAAAGATAAGATTTCAAGAATTCATTCTTTAAAAGTTATGAGCTATATAAGGTACTTTGGAGTAGTATTGAGCACCAATATGGGTGAGAGCAGAATAAATTACTCAAACTGATAAACTATGTAGCCAGTATAGGATAGAGTTGTACTATAGTACATTCCTCATTAGCCACTGAGATGACTCAGTTTTGGGATGGATCCACTTCCTTAGTATTCGTCCCCTACCCCGGCAAAGTATGGGACGGCTCTGGCAGCATGGGCAAAACATTGTATCACCACGAAGCTCATAGTGGTTGTTATCAATTAGAGAAAATCCCCAAGCTAAGAAACTATGATTTACTTACTAGTTTTAACATGTTATTTTCACCATACTTGTCTTTATGATTAATGCTATTTAATTATGAATCATGTTTATGTCTTTTGAGAAGCATTATATATATCGTTTTACTGTTTTGACCATCTTATATATCTTACATTCAATGTATTGACGTCCTTAGGACCTGCATCATTTTACAATGCAGACGCAGGTAACCGAGTTCCTCAACAGCCGCTCCGTTGAAAACTTGCTAGCTTCCAGACAGTGGTAAGGCCTCTTTCCAATCCGAGGCTCTTTATTTCATGTCATGTTATATCATTTCAGTTTTATTTCGGTTCTGACTACTTGGGGCCTGTCTCAGTAGTCCTTTCAGATAGTTTAGTAGAGGTTCCATAGACCGTATGATTAGTATTTTAGTTTTCAGTTATTTAGACATTGCTTTAAATGCTTTCTTATTTAGTTATGCAGACAATTTTAGCTTATCTTATTGCTTTTATGGCTTTTTCCATCATTATTAAGTTTTTCGCTGAGTAAATAGCCAAGCCAAGTGATTCGCTTGGGACCAGAAATGGTTTTCGAGTGTCGGCCACATCCAGAGTGTAGGCTAAGGGCTTGACAATGACAACTCATATGAGAGGGAGAGTAAACTTATTAACATCACAATACTCAATTACTAATAACCGAATTTAATAAATTAAGCTAAGATATGTGTATTTGACTTCATATAAATTTAATTATACCATTTTCTAGTGAACAAACAACAAAGCATTCTTGGATCAGCTGGCTTAATTTTTTAAGCTTTTGAATTATAAGGATTGCTGTTGTAACTTTTAGGATGGGTTAACTAATAATCCAACGATTGTAAGGTCTACATTATTAAAACTATTTGTAATAATTAAAGACTTTTGGAAGTATGAGGAGCCAATTTATGCAAGAATCTCTATTCATTTATAACACTAGCAACCAAAGATTAACAATTTTCCCTGTCTTCTTTTTATTCGGGGGAAACACAATCTTTCAAGATAAGCCAAAGGAATATTTTATTATGTTGTGTTAAAAATCAATTGGCTAGGATATAATTTTAAATTGTATTACTTTTTCCTTAAATATGTTTAGGTTAAAACAGACGAAAGAAGAAAGGATTTGATAATATTTTAGCAACTAATGACCTATGCCGCCACTATGAAATAGATATAATTGCTACCTTTTAGCTATTTTACCACTTAATCATTAATATATAATGCTATTAAATAATGGTAAAGCCTTATCATCATCGAAGGACCGCTCACAGCATAGCAATAAAAGAAACATGACTTTTTGAACATCACTCGTGTATATAATAAAGTAAAATATGGACAATATTTATCAATAATGCAATGTATATCAAGAATCTCCACGTTACAAGAATCCTCACATAGTCAAACATATGTGTAAAGATATTAGAAGAGATATGATTAGAAACAAATTTATAAGCGACAAAAGTGAGAGTGGCTCTCCTAACAAACATGATGAAGTAATTTAGATAGATGGTTTGGATATGTGAACAGAAGGTACTCGGATGCGCCAATAAGGAAATCTGCAAGGTTGGCTATAACAAGAGTTAGAAGAGGTAGAGATATACCTAAAAAGAATTGGCAAAAGGTGATTAGACTAGACATGACTCATCTTCAGCTTAGTAAGAATATGACAATAGAAAAAAAGTGTGGACGTTGTGGTTAGAATAATTAGAATAGACAATTGGTAGGTAATTGAATGTTGTCACACATTCTGTGAGAGAGACAAAAGGTGGCCTCATCCCATCCTCTGCCATTTAGGATGTAATAGTAGTTAGTAATCACTTAGTTTCTTATTTTCCAATATGTGGTGCTGTATATTGTTTCATTTGTTTTATATCATGCTATTTTGCTGTCATATTTTCTTACTTCAAATATATCTCAGTTGAGTTGAGAGTTAGTGAAATAGTTTTTATTTATAAAGATATGATAAAATCTATGTACAACCTACCATTTAGATCCCGTTTATATGAGTACATTGGGGGTGTTCTTGTAGAATTGTCACACACTCAATTGGAAATCTATCAAAGATCAGTTGATGTTGCACATCTGTATATGTTGGCATATATATCATAAATTGTAGTAAATTACAATTGAAAAATAAAATAATAAAAATAAATATTCCATTTGAGCCGTGGATATCTCACTGTTTTTAAAGAAATTTAAAGCTACAATAACATAATCTACATTAATCTAACAATATAACTTTTGACTTATTTCCTTCAGAAACCCTAACAATGTCATACAATTCAAACATCTGTTAATTATAAAGTCCACCGTTAGAACACATTCCTTCAAAATAAAGTTTCTTTGTTTGAGTAGTGAATAAGTGAGAGAATTATAATTTTTTTCTCTCTCAAATCTTTCTTTCACTGCACTAATTGTGAAAAAATGAGGTTGGTGGATAATTTGTGGTAGATCATGACTTTAATTGTTACTCTTTCAGTCTCATTTTATATGACACTTTTTTTTTATCCATCTCTAAAAGAGTGTCACCTTATTTTAATTGAAAATAATTACCTTTAAATATTTTTTTACTATTAATGAAATGATTCTCAGCCACACAAATATATAAGCATGAATTTAGATCATAAATTTTAAATTTTTTTTTAAATATCATATCAAGTTAAAGGATGCAAATAAAATGAGATGGAGAGAATATAAGAGTTACAGACCAAAAAATGATAAGTGCATTTTTACCAATTTATAACCATTAATATATACATCCAACGGTATAGATACTAAATTATTGGATTGTTTTCCTTGGGAAAAAACTTGAATGGCCGACTTCGGGGAAAAGGTGATTTGCATAGGAATGAATGGAAAAATTTTCTTTTCCTATTTATCCATCTCCGTAGCATTTGTAAAGATTTCTCTCTCTTCGTTTTTTTAATTGTTTTCTTATATTATGATTTTTGAGACCCAATTTAATTAGATTAAAAAGTTCTATTAAATTATATTAATTTGATATGTTAAAATAAAAATTTAGGTATTTAAAAATTATATAAAAAATATTATAAATTTTTATATCAATATAATTAAAAAAATATATTTTAAAATGTTAATTAAAGTTCATATAATTTGACTCTAAAAAACACTATAATAATTTAAAAGAAACAAAGGGAAAATATTTTATATGTGGGAAATCCATATGCAATTCAAAGAGAGTAGTAAATTATCTACTCTCTCCATTCTAATTTATTATATATATATCAGGGCGGAGTGAAAAAAAAGGGGGAATTCGCAAATGCATAAAAGGATTCAATGAATTCAAATTTAATTCGGCATAAATTTAAGAAATATGACTAAACTTTGTAATATTTTAAAATTATCATCAAGGTGAATAAACTTTTACATAGATGAGTGCATTTTTATCGACTTCTTGCCAAATTAATGGAACTAGACATGAATAAAATATTGTTAGAATGATTAAATGATTGTCCAATAAGAAATATGTTATTTTTTTAACCGACGAAAAAAGTATTACATACATTGGACACAGTATTTTTAAGAAAATACTACCAATGTACACTTTTACATAATACCTTATTAAAGCATACATTAAATTTTGGAGAAGGAATCGTGGTGACACTAAAAGCATAAAAATGCAAATAATTGACTTACGCATAAAGGATGCACCACTCTTATTTTGAAAAAAAAAAAAGAAAGAAGAATTACCAATATTTTCTTTTGTTAGAGTATAATCAATTCTCAGATTAAAAAAAATAAATTATACTGATGACTCTACTTGCAAAATGAGAATTGATAATATACTCCCTCCGTCCAAGTTTCAACAATAATTATTCATTATTGATTTGACATATAGATTAACAAACAATAATTGATATGGATAATATGGCATAAGAATTAAGAAACAGTAAATGGTAGATATAATTTTTATCAAATTATCCTTTAAATATAATAAATAAAATGTCTTAAAAAATATTATAGGAAAATAATTATAATTAATGTTAAGGATAAATTAGAAATAAAGTGTAAAATTATCCCTTAATTTTATAAAATAAATAATTGTTATTAGACATTTATTTTGAATATGATGAATAAATAAAAGTGGAAAGTTGCATGAAAGGATTTTTTTTTTTGTTTTGCGTGTTGTCGTTGCACCAAATTTATATAGGACAGGATTAATATATTAACAAGCCCACAAATGCAGTTTTGAGATAAAAACTGTTTTAGCTTTGAAAACTGATACTTTCTGCATGTGGAATAATTTTATTTATAATACTTTTGTTAATCTAATTATGAGAAAGAAGTAGAACAAGCTAGCATCCACTTAGAATTATTGAAGTGGATCGTTATTCTATGTGCTAAAAGCCTAAGCTCCTAGGTGTTCGTTAGGAAGGCTAACTAGCATAAAGGCGCACACTTTAGTGTACTATGAAAAGTTCCCCAATACTATAATACTCACTCTTATTAAAAATGGGATGATAAAATAAATAATAAAAGTCTCCAAATAAAAATTAATTGCAGCACGCCATTGACAATTATTTGCTGCGGAATGACTATTTTTGAGCTAGTTTGTTACGATGAAAAGCATTTTTGGAGAATATTTTTTATTTTTTTTATATTTGATTGATAAAATATTTTAAAATTGTTTTAATATAATAGGTTCTTTAAAAAGTAAAATATAATAATAATAAATTATATAAATAGTATTTTAAGTTTATTATCTTCGATTTATCCCTATCCAAAAGTGTATTTTAAATTACATATAAATATTTTTAACTATTTTTCTATTTAGTAAACACAAAAAAATAAGTAAGAGAACATTTTATTTTCTTCTTAAAAAAATAATCGTAGGAAACACACCCAATATATGGGTCTTTGTATGGAAAGGAGGTTCCTTTATTTACTCACCTCTATGTGTTTCGTACCCAAAAAAAAAAAAATGATACTTTACTTTAATTGGGATAATTATTTTTTTATCCTTAATGAAATGATTTTCAGTCACATAAATTTCTAAGAATTGTTTTAGACTACAAACTTCAGAAATTTTCATTTTTTAAAAATATTTTGCCAACTCAAAGAATATCAAATAAAATGGAATAGAGGTAATAGCATCAATATGTCATATTTTGATCCCAGAGATACAAGAGATCCTTTTAAAGCAACGAAAGTCAATTTCTTATTCAATTCGCCTTCGAGGGGTTACTTCTTTTTAAGCCGCAGAGAATATAATTCCAGCAAAAGACTAATAATAACCTATTTGGTCAAGCTTTTAAGTGGCAAAAGAATTATTTCCAAAATTGAGGTATTTGGCCAAATTTTAAGGAAAAAATAAGTACGTTTTGGAGTTCATAAGCTTTAAAAAAAGTTTCCTAAAAGTATTTTTTGAAAAGTACTTTTAATAAATACACTTTCACTTGTATAATGTTTGATCAAACACTAATTATTGCTTACAAACATCTTTACAGTTTATTTGTTAAACACAAATTATTTAAAAAAAACACTTTATAAATATATAAATTAAAATAAATTAGTTTTAAACATTAGACCAAACTAACCAAATAATTCTAAAAATTTGACTAAAATATAGTATAAAGTTGAATTCGTCTCCCCAGACAAATAACAGAGGCTCCGACCTGAGCACTAGTAAAAACTCTATCCCTTAAATTTATTGATGCAAAACTTGAATGAGAGGAAAAACTCTGGCAAACCCTTTTATAGCCGAAGCTAATCATTATATTAGTTTTTCTACTTCTATTTTGCCAACATTCTTTCTAAATAGAAGAGATTTTTTTTCCCTTTGGGCTAAAAAAAAGTAATAGGAAAGAAATATATATTATACATTAGAAAGTATTTAATATTTTACGCTCAAGTTGTTGAGCGTATTTCCTACTATAGAGTGGTGTAGGTGGTGATAGGATGATAACATGAGAAATGAAAGGGGAACAAAAGATGGTGATGACCAGAGATGATAAACGAACAAGTCGAGTTTGATATGAATAAATCAAAAATGAATCTAGTGAAAATAAAAAAAAATATTTGACTCGACTCATATTTAATATGAATAAAAATAAATAAGCTCAATCACTGATGTGATAACAATGTAGAAGGCAGAGAGACAAGTAACAACAATAAGAAAATATTTGATGGTAGAGTAAATTTAGTTTGGTGACAAATTTAACACTTTATCTATATATGCCGAAAATTATTATCTTCTTCTTTTTCAGAGGAATGTTCACGAATAACTATCTTAATTATGCTCCTTAGTTATAGTTTGTCTAATTATGCTTCACAACTATAGTTTTGTTATTCTATGATTATTTCCATTTGTATAATTTGTTGTCAATTTATACACAAATTCGTTTGTATAATTCCTTGTCAATATACAAACAAGGTAAGAAGTTCGCTACCAATATATAAATCAATTTGTATAGTTTGTTGCCAATATATAAGTTATTTGTATAATTTGCTGTCAATATATAAATTTAGGGCATGAATAGTCATTCTCATTAAACTATAGTGGAAATTCTAATAGAGTGTCACGATCCAAAATAGATCGCAACTAAAGAAAGATAAATAATAGACACTCAGATGGAATGACCAACTACCCTATCCTGAACCCTATGCATAATCTACAGGGAGAAAATAAAGTAGGAGTGAGTACACGGAAATGCAACCAATAAATTCAACCGACTGGTGAGAGACCTTGAACAAGTGGGTAATGAAGAATCCTATGACCTGCATCAAAAGGGTTAGAACACAAAGCAATGTAATCATGAATAATAACAAACGTAAACAGTGAACCAGTCCAATAATGCAAGGAAATGCTATGCAAGAATGCAATGGCGCCCCGAATCATATATGAGGTGAAATCATGACCATCGTGGGGTCGATGAATACATCTATCGAGCCAAATCTACAAGATAGAACCCCAAGATGTCACAGGCCACATACTTAAGTATATAATAAGGCATCACATGCCATGATTAGAAGTATCTCGAGACAGTGTGGGCCATAACCACTATCTCAACATGAATCATAATGTCTCAAATGATGTATAAGTAATGAGATATGTGCATAACAATACATCCAATCATGTATCGAATGTGTGCATACCAATGCAATCAGTCATATATAACATGTGTACATATCAATGAAACCCAATCAGAAATAAGATCTGTGCATACCAATGCATCCAGTCTAGTATAAGATATGTGGTTAACAAAGCTGCTAGTCACATAAAATATGGGCATACCAATGCATCAATGGAGTATAAGATCTATGCATACTAATGCAACTAGTCAATATAAGATATGTGCATATCAATGCAATAGTAGAGTATAATTTGCACCTCTCAAAAGGGGCCTCCTTATAGACATACGACCATACCATATATATCAATTATTACCACTAGACAATCCATATCTCATATCATCGCTATCTCATCAATGATCAAGCTATATATGAATCAAACTCCATAAGAACCTCCAATTTGGCTCGTGACACTTAGGTTCACCGCAGTCTTTCTCAACTAGTCACATCTCTATTCAGAAGTTACCTCATGTCTCATATTATCATAGTAATATCCCGATTATCTCAAGTCACATGATTTGATCTCAATTAATCAATAAGATCGTCATTTCCTCAATATTCGACATCACCAACATCATATTCCCATCAACTCCAAACATATCATGCTATTGGCTTATAATTCGATCTACATCTCACAATTATCACATAAGCATACTCAATAACTCGAATCCAGTCTCAAAAATGTTAGCTGAACCTACCTTGATGCCGAAATCGCACTCAGTCAAGTTTTCAATCAACTCAAATCCTTAAATAGAGCCTCCATTTCGATCAACCACTATCAAAAATAACTACTAGTCATCAAGGGAAGCATTTTCATACTCATATTGGCATAATTTAGGCTTAAGGACAAAATGGTCAAAACTAGGGCTAAAATTTGAAAATCTCAAATTTGGAAATTGATTTCAAACTCAAGTTCTACTAAAAAATTAGAGTTCATGGGGGTGAAAATCCCATTAAAATTGAGCTTAAATTGAAGGAGAAATGAATAGTAAAAGTTTGAAAAATATTGTCTAAAAATATCCAATTTTGGGTGATTAATTTCATGAAATCAAAGATATAATCAAGATAAAACTCATAGAAAATAATTAGTTTAATGTTAGAAACACTTATCCCAACAAAAATCATCGAAAACCTTTGTTCAAAATCGCCCCAAAAAACTTAGAAGTTCGAAAATGAATAAAAAATGGTATTTCCCGAGTTTAAAACTGTTCAGTCATAAAAAGGCGCTCCGCGAACACGGAGTGCAAAGCCTCCAATACCTCCACAAATGCGGAGGCTTCTCCGCGAACGCAGAGAAGAAAATACACCTGCACCAGAAATTGTGCACCAGCAAAATCACAAGTTTAATCAAACTCGGAGTAGGCACTCGGAACTCATCCGAAATTAGAATTACACTAACTTTATATGTATCCATAGAAAAAAATAACGATCTGGACTCAACAGAATCAACATAAATCAGGTTTAAGGCCTCCTCGCCATATTTACTGATTCAAGTCAATAAAACTAGTCTAAAGCATCAAAATACCAAAACCGTCCTTGACAACTCCAAAAATTTTTTTGAGACCATTTCTAGCATTAGTTTCCCCATCCAGAACAGCAATCCGGACTCAATGGAACCAACATATATCAGTTTTAGGCCTCCTTACCAGGTTTACCGATTCTAGTCAATAAAACTAGTTTAAAGCATCAAAATACCATAATTGTCCTCGGCAACTCCAAAAATTATTTCGAGACCATTTCTAGCGTTAGTTTCCCATCCATAACTACTGCTGCTATCAAAATTCTAATCCAAGCTTTCGAACTCTGAATGATAACCAAAGTCAAATTTTGGTCCTGAAAATGACTAAAATCATAACTTTAGTCCTAGAAACCTCATTTAGCTCCAAATTTAGTTCCACAACTTTTTCTAGTCCAGTTTGACATTCCGGAGCTAATAAATTGACAGATCCCCTATCTGACCTTCGAAACTCAGAATGACACAAAAACTCTGTAACACTCCAAATTTTTTAGCTAAGATCGAGTCATCTTTCATATGGTATGAGATTTTAATTGAGGATTCTTAATTAAGCATAGATGTTAAAGTCAATTTCTTAGTATGAGAATAGAATTGGAGCTGATATGAGGTCGTAGTTCTAATGTATGA
>JAOTQR010082810.1:0-38427 GCA_025774065.1 Solanum ossicruentum
GAGGACTCTCGACCTCAAAATAGATTTTATCCGCCAAATTCACTTGATTCCATACTCCCGCACCCCAAATTGATTAACTTTAAGCTAAACTTCAATCCCCACAATTAATCTCAATTAATAAATAACCTTAAGAAATTTCGGGGGTTAACAGGAGTAAATTAGTTGTTCACTCTAGATACGAGTGATGTTGGAGTGGATAGAACACAGGGGTATAAAGAGCTTGTTCGACTAGGAAACTAGATTGCTTTGTGTAAGGGAGACCCGTGACAAATACCCTTATACCTCGCTTGGTTCATAATACAGGAAGATAATGTTAAACCACTTTTATTGAAGTGTCTATTCTCGCTCAACAATTTGGTTAGGCAGTCAATAAAGATAGGCCGATAGAGGCGTGCAATCCTGTTCAAGTAATTTAAACCCTATGAATCAGCAACTAGATAAGCAAATAATTTGATGAAATTGAGAGTAAACATAATTATTAGCTAAACCATAATCTTAGTTCGATTCGTTCATTGATTGTGTAGAAAAATTTTTTTCTCTTGGTTAATCATTCACTGCTTAAATAAATAGTTAGAATTAATGTAATTTAGTAAATAATTAATTGACAAGTCCTTTGAGTTCGACATTCGGCTTCTGAAAAGAGTCACTATATTACTTGGGTTGACCACGTGCACTTGCGTGTGCTAGGGAAGCAACAAATTTTTATCATTTAAGTTTTTTTTTCTTTTTAGTATTTTATTTTTTTATTTTTATCTTTTTCGTTTTTGTTTGTGGAACATTTTTTTAAAAAAAAATTTAAAAAATATTTTTTAGTACTCTTATTGATATGGATGATTGGAATAAATTGTGGTTGGGTGATAAATATCCTTGTCAATATTGTGATGGACGCCACTTGAATATTGAATGTCATACTATTCAGAAGAGCGGGTTGTGTGCGCCTATCCAATCCTTTGAATGGAATTTTTTTCCTATATGTGGGGGTCAAAAGGGTCATTGGAATGATTTCTCAAACTCGTATCCCCCTCACTCAAATCTCAATTATTATTTTTCTATTATTTATGATGTTGACATGGGCAATGAAGTGGAGCAGACAGAACAAAAAGCTTGTACTAGTGAGCTATTGAGGCAAATATTGGAGTTACAAGAGAAGACAATGGAGCGACAAGAAGAAGAAAATGCCCACCTCATAAATATAGCTACCCATATAGCAAAAATTAAGCACAAACTAGAGGTCAATAAATTTGACTCAGATGATGCTCATGACAAAGAGGCTAATGTGAACACAAAGATTTACATGAAAGATGTCCAATCACCAATTGTCGATGTCGAGAAGAGTACACATGAGGATGCAAATAATAATACAAATTATGAGTAAGACGTATTATATCTCATTCCTATCATTTTTCTACATCGTGCTTGAATGATGAGATATCAATCGAGTTATCTGAGCTTATGAAAGAGCGTAAGGAAGAGGAAGAATATGCCTATATTCTTGAATTTGTTGAGCAAAAATCAAAAAATTACATTCCTCATCTAATGGCCAACAAGTGTAAGATGCGATACCTAGTACATAGTTCCTTTATCTTCATACCATTGTCCCTTGAGCGAAGTAGAAAGATGGATGCAAAATTGGGGGTGCAATTCATATCTTCAAAGTGGAGAAAAAAATTGGTAGTAACTTGAGTCATGCCGCGACATTAAATCAGGCGCTTATTGGGAGGCAACTCAATTTTGGTGTAGCTTTTTATATTTATTTTTATTTTAGTGTCACTTATTTTTATTTATTTATTTTTTTAGGGGAACTAGTACCCAAAAATTTAAAGCAAAGAAACAATTTTGAGCTTACGGGTGGGGTGCGTACGACCCTTGATGAATATTGAGAGGATATGCTTCTGGCTAGGTCTAAAGGCCTCAGGAAGTTTTTCTAACCCTTGTTTTTAAATTTTAATTGATACTTTAAGGACATAACATCTTTTCAAGTGTGGGGTGAGAGTTCTTCCAAATATATTGTTTAGGGTGGAGTGTGCTTTAGGGTTTGTTTAATATTCATTAAAAAAAATGAAAAAAATTAAAAAGTTGAAAACAAAAACAAAAATTATAAAAAATTTGAAAAATTACAAAAAGTTTTTTATTTATGTATTTTTATAATTCTTTTTTCATTAGTAGAAGCACACTTAGCCCATCCCATGATTTTTCTTTTTGGTTTTTTTCCGAGGTGGGTCCCTCGAGTATCTTTTATTTTTTTATTTTTAGGAAGTAAATTTTTATTTATTTTTTTAGGAAGTAAATTTTTATTTTATTTTATTTTTTTGGAAAGAAAAAAAACACCTTTTGGCTCTTTTGCTACTTGCTATTTAGACCTAATTTTGAGTAGTACTTTCCTATGAATACTTGATTGCAAATTAAATTGCTAATTATTTGACATCTAGGTTCATGGTTGTGACTCTATGTATAGGTTATTGGACTTTACAGTTTGTTCTAACCCTGTCTCTCTTAGAAGTGGAATTGATCCATCTTGACTGATACTTGTGCCATATGTGGTGAGAATTTGGTTATTCCATGTTTTGCATACTAGTCTAGAACTTGTCCTGCATGTTATTTAAGCAAAATAAAAAGTATTGTTTTGTTTTTAAGATGATAATAGACTTTCTTTGATTTATCTTGCAAAATTTTAGCCTTTTCAAAATAGTATATCACTAGTTAGCCCTTTTGAGTCAATAACAAAGTTGGTAGCCATATTTTTACCTTGATCCAATTTTGTTGAACCCCTAGTTTTTGCATCTTACTTCCTTGAGCACTATAGCATAGACTTATCATAATTGTTAAATTTGAAGAAAAGGGATATTCAAGTGGTAAAAGGTGATCAATGATAGCTATATGTTGATGAAAAAGCCCTCTTGAAAAGAATATTTCATGAAAAAAAAGAGAAAAAAATTATTTCAAAAAAAAAGTGAGACGTTCTTGATGAGATGAGATTGCTAGTGAAATAATTATTGAAGAGAGGGTTGAAAGAAATAAAAAGAAGATAATGGGTGATGAAGTCTAAAAGTGAAAAGTGCTTAGAGAAGTGTCAGTCACTATTATATAGTTTTTCTACCTGTCCCCTAGCCGACATTACAACCCACGAAAAGTTCTATTTGATTCTATTCAAACATGCTTAATTAGTGGAGATGTACATAATGGGAAAGCCTATGGATTTTTGTGCATATATGTGAATTCTTATGTGAGTATGACAGTTGTTCTTTAATGCAAAGTCCTTAATTTAGATTTAATCTTTTGAATTGAGCGTGTGGACTATTTCTTCATGACTAGTGAATTACAACTCTATTGTACAGCAATTGGACCATTGATCTTTGCAGCGTTAATGCTTTTTGCTGGTTGGTTTCATTATCATAAAGCGGCGCCAAAATTGGCTTGGTTTCAAGATGTAGAATCTATGCTGAATCACCATTTGGCAGGGCTACCAGGACTTGGGTACTTGTTTCATGATAGATAGGTGATGTTATTAACTTTCTTTGAGAGATTAGGTGAGCAAAACTTAAATTTGAGGAGTTAGAGTCTTTCCTTGAGGCTAGAAGGTTAAAAGTTTGTTATTTATTTGTATATTTTGCATAATGATTGGAAAGTGTACATGATTATTTTTGAACAACCTAATTGTGTGTATCAACCAAAGCAGTGGTTCTATTTTTTTTTTTTTATGAGCTTTAATGTTAGCTCGAGGATGAGCAAAAATTTAAGTGTGGAGTGATGATGTGAGGCCAAAATTACAAATTCTTAGAATTATTTATCTCATATTTAATACTTTTATTTATCTTTTTTGAGTATAAATTTTATGAATGGTGCTAAATTGTGCATTTTATTTATAGGATTAAATTGACGCAAAAATGAAGAGATTTGAAGCCCAAACGAATTAAAAAAGGAAGATTACAGAAGGAAATTCAAGCAAATAGTTTAATGGATTTAATTGAATATAATAATATATTATTATATATGTATACGGCAAATTGCAATTCAATTGCCTCTTGAAGATGCTGCCAGAAGTTGCCATGTGGCAGCAATGAATTGTTGAACGCGGTGGTCACTCATGCGCAAGATGCAATCCGATTTCGTTTTGATTTTGCGTTTCTCAGTTTATTTTGGATTCAATTATTTTCGTTGGGGTTTTTTCCTACACCTATAAATATTCCATAGAATTAGTTTTTACATAACTTTTGACCTAGAGAGAAATAGAAGGCATCGTGGAGGCCGGAGAATTTTGGTTTCAACTTTTCTTCTCCATTAATATTTATTTTTATATTTATCTTTGAATGAGTTCTCGTAATTTCTTCATGTCTATGTAGAGTTAAACTTCTCATTCTAAAATTATGGTAGCTAATAAGATGATTGTTTAGTCATTATTAAATCGAAATATTTATTTATCATATTAGTTGTTCCTGCATTGCTTTTATCTATACTTCATAGTCTGGCCAACTAGGGGGTAAATTAGTTGTTCATTCTGGATCTGAGAGATGTTGAAATGAATAGAACACAGTAGTATAGAGAGCTTGTTCAACTAGGAAACTAGATTGATTCGTGTAAGGGATACTCATGACAACTACCCTTACATCTCGCTTGGTTCATAATACAGGAAGAAAGCATTAAAGCATTTTTATTGGTCTTTCTATCCTTGCTTAACGATGTAGTTAGGCTATCAATAAAGGTAGGCCGACAGAGGCGTGCAATCCTGTTTAGGTAATTTTAACCCTGTGAATCAACAACTAGATAATCAAATAATTTGATGAAATAGAGGCTAAACATGATTATTAGCTAAATCATAATCTTAGATGATTCATTCATTGATTGTGTAAAAATATTTCTTCTCTTGGTTGATTGTTCGCTGCTTAAAGTAAATAATTAAAATCAATACAACTTAATAAATAATTAATCGACAAGTCCTTTGAGTTCAACATCCGACTTTTGAAAAGAGCCACTATATTACTTGGGTAGTCTTGCGTGTGCTAGGGAAGCAACAAGTTTTTGCCGCCAAACCCAAGAAACTTCTAATATAGGATGGCGTCAAACGTCTAGGCCAATTTCTAATCACTTCCGTCTTCTTAGGTGTTAGACCCAAGTCTAGGGCATAGGCGTGACACGGGAACGGAAACCCGAAAGGTCCCCAAACAAGTCTCTTAGCATATCATTCACACATCCTTGGTCATGAAATCAAAGTAAACAACATCAAGAGAATACAATTAAAGATAAAGACTAAGAGAAGAGTTTAGTAGCATAAATCATAAAGAGTCAAAGCTCAATATAATTACATCACTTGTCCAACAATACCTCTAACATAGATTGGATGGAGGCCAAGACAAGCTTTCCGAGCTCACCTTTTTAGTAACAACTGTTCATCACAAGGAAAAAACATAAGAAAGAGAGAGAAAGGCTAATTTCCCCAAACTTAAGGACTCACAACATGCTATCTTCAAGATCTTAAAACTAGCCACGAGTAGAATGATCGTGAGAGGTCTGGTTTCTACATGGTGACATCATGTAGGCATAGAGTATGCATTAGTACATTTGAATGTACTAAGTATGTAGGATACAATGCAACAAGAGATAAACAACATAATCAAAATGTATAACCATAAGCAAGAGATAGTATATTAGCAACATGGCATGCATGAATGATGCTTGAAGTAAAACATGCTAATATAGAACATATTACATGTGTATTAAGAGACCATCATCATAGACCAAGCAACTTTGTTCTTGGAATCCAAGGTGAACCACCCATTAGAGGTGATGGAGGTATCAACCCCTCAATTTGGTTAATCGGTTTACCACTTCCCATCCAAGGTGATTGAGGTATCAACCCCTCAATTTTGGTTGATGGTTGTCACACCCTAAAATCTGTGGTGATTAAGGTATCAACCTCTCAATTGGTTTATGGTTGTCACACCCTACCATCCATGGTATGGTCAACTTGCAACACTAAAGGTAGTTTTCATGAAAACAACACATATATACCTTTCTCTAATCATCTTAAAGTCATTCAAATCATAGATAATGCAATAGACCATCAATAGCTCAAAGATCCCAAAATCAGACATTTTATCAAAAACTTGGGAGGGTGTAATATGCTAGTACAAAATCATGCAATGCAAGAGTGAAATCATGTGAGAAAATCAATGTAAAACCACCCATCAACACTTGGTAATACCCTCATGAAAGATACATCAAAACCCTTCATCAAATCACATAATAGAACATAGATCCCTAGCTCAAAACATGCATAGTTGAACAATATTTCATAAACCCTAACATAGTTTATCATCAATTTCATAATAAATAACACCCATATGTAAATAAACTCAAAAACATGCAATTTTAGGTAAAAAAGATGGTTGAGCACCATGACCCAATGGTTGAAACCCACGTAGCTTAGACCTTGAGTTTCTTGAAATTGAGTTAAGAAAGAATTGAAGCTTGGAATGTGGTCTTGGAATCCAAAACTTTTCTTGAGTTCCTTGAATTTGTATTGGTGTTTTGGTAGAGACTTTTGATCTCAATTGGTTTTGGTAGTGATGACTTGATCCTTTGAAATAGGGTTTAGGTCTTTTGGGGAGGTTAAATGTAAGACCCCAATTTTTCATCTACTTTGGTTGGAATAGTTGGAAGAGTTCGTCTACTTTGGTTGGAATATTTGAAAGAGTTGTAAAGGGGATTTTTAAAAAAGAAAAGTTTACAAATTAATTATGTCGAGGAGTTCGAATAGGAATTTGAAATTTTTGCAGAAGAAAAGTTTGCTTGGATTGATGAAAGGAGTCTAAAGGTAAAATTTCATTTTTTTAGTGGTGGGGCCGACCTTTACTAAAGGATGGGTATCCTTCAGGGAAAGACGTCCATCCTTCACTGAAGGATGGTTGTCCTTCACACAACTTTTTGGCCTATTAATTGGGGACCAAATATGACCATTTCCAGCATCCTCCAATCATTTTTATTCAATATTTCTTTCTTTTTTCTACTGATTTTGACATGTAAAGTGTTCGAAATCAGTCTCGAGTCGAGTAGGAAAGGTTCGAGTCATTTTCAAGTCAAGTTGGACATTTTCGGCAATTTTATTCTTGTAAGTTGCTCCTATTTTCTACATCTTTTATAATAAGATATTTTATATAAATGAGTGTATTTTCATGTACTTTTACGTACTTTATCATGAGAATATTATTTATGATGCATTATGAAATTATTTTGAGCATGTAAAATTAATTCGAAAGACCCTACATATCACTTTATTTACTTGAGTTAAAGATCTAAAAGAAGTTATTGATGAGGAAGTTTATTATATTTATTCTCTTTCCATTATATAAGAATTTTACTATTTGAAATTATTTTATGTCTTGAGATTTATGTTCTATATGAAATGAGTTTATATGAGATTAAGTTGAGATTAATATGACAAATTGAGAATACTTAAGTCATTAAGTGTGGAAGTAAGTTAAACTTGAGAAATTATAAACCTATTTACATAACGTGATGAGTAAAGTTAAAACAGTCCAAATGATCGTTTGAATTGTGTCAAGCATGATAAGTTACATGATTAGTGAGCTGATTGTGTTTGAGTACTTGTATTTGATTGAATGAATTGATGAATCTTTAAGACTAATTGAGATAACCCTATGAGGTTGAGGATGAGTTGATTGGTTAAGTATTAAGGAATGAGTTGATTAATGAGTTGAGGAATGTTTTAGTCTTAGAAGGAGTATTGAGCACCGAGTTGGGTGATTGAGGAGCACCCTAGAATTACGTGTCGACTTTGGCTTATCATTTTAGCATAGTACTGGTGACACTTGTCCCACAAGTGGACACTCATTTTAGATCCATGAGGTAGAGTTGGCGCATCCTTTTCCATGGCAAGTTAAGGAGGGGCGATTCAATGATGTCACATTCATTGTCCATCACTTAATTATAGGTGGTGGGAGGCATGTGGTTTAGAAAAACTCCCAAGCAACATTGAATGAGCATGAGCTTTAAATTGAGTTCTAAACTTGCATATTTTGAGTTGAGCATGAGTCGATGAGATGAGGTAAGTATTCGTTTTAAAACTTTACTTTTGAGCCATTGACTTACCAATATAGTCCATGCACTGACATTATTTTTGGGCCGGCATCATCTCATGATGCAGATATTGGAGATAGGAGACTTCAGCCTACGCATCACTGAGATCCAGATCAGTACACTTCAGAGTTGGTAAGCTTTCCTTACACTCCGATGAAGCCCATTTTATCTTCTTTCTTTTATTAAGAACTTTATCTATCTGAGGTGTCTATGGCCTGTCATGGAACCGTCTAGATTATTGAGTAGAGGCTTCATAGGCATTGAGTGGGTTATTTGTTAAAAGTATTGTATAATTTAAAATCTTGTTCTTTTGAAACTATGAGCGAGTTTTCATTAATAATATTATATCTATTTAAGTAATTTCTTCTGTTGTTGAGTATGATGTAACATGCATCACCAGCCAAGCTAGCCACTTGGAACATAGGGGTATTCAATCCCTGAGATGTGGCCAAGTGGTTTGCTCGGAGGCTAGCAATAGTCTTCGAGTGCCAGCATGCCAAGGGTACCCTCTCGAGGCATGGCAAACTTTGTATCAGAGCGCAGAGTTCAAGAGTCCTAGAGAGTCTATGAAGCCGTGTCTAGTAAAGTCTTGTTATGAGTGTGTTGTGCACCACATTTCATAAGCAGGAAGCTATAGGACATTAGGAATTGTTCCACTTTCTTGTATTCTGAGTTCATGCGGTAGAATTAACAACTCTATAAATCTCTCTTCAGACTCATGCTTTACACGTTCAGACCATGTCTTCTACACGTATTGAGAACCTGAGGGATGATGTTAGCACCAAGGTTTCTTCACCAGATATGCCCTCCCAGCTGGGGACTAAAGCTTTGATACTGACAGAGGAGCCCGAGCCTGTTGTACAAGCTCAATGGGTAGAGAAAAACAAGGAGGATGAGAGGGAGGAGCCTTGAGAAAAAAAGGCTAAGTGAAAAGGACTTAAGCAAGAGAAAAGATCCCTCCTTCTACAAAAATCATTGAGAAATGTGTTGCAACCAATGAATGCGTCCAGATCCAACAAAAGAATAATCTTAGGCCTAGAAGGATCCAGCCTTCCAGGGTTAGGAACCCTTCATCCCTAGGGAGTGTGGTTCAAGGTTGTAAAGGAAAGGCACCATGTGGGAGATATGGAAAACTTCACTTGGGAAATTGTCGAAAGGGTACTGAGGAGTGCTACAACTGTGGCCAAAGGGGTCACTACCAGAGGGATTGTCTAAAGTGGGCCAACAAATCTCAAACCTCTATACCAATGCCATCATTTAGAGAAAACTAAAGGGGTGATACTTTTGGCATGGATGAGGCAATAGACCAGTTGTGTGCCGTGGTAGTCGCCCAAATCATAGGAACACTCTAAAACGTTATGGTAGGTATGAATCAAGTTCTTACGTTTGACGGTTATATCTTAATCGTGTCTCCTTATGTGTTGGGTAGATTTGAGGTTCTTTTTGAGTGCTTTCTTTAGATATTTTTTGTTTCTATTCTTGTTAGTAAGTTTATTCGAGCCGAGAGAATCTATAGAGATTATTTAGTAATCCGTTCTTCGTATATTTACTCTTGCTGATTTGATTTAAGTCGGAGATGGTTGATTTCGATATAATCCTTGGTATGGATTGGCTTCATGTCTGCTATGCCTCTATTGATTGTCGAACTCGAACGGTTAAATTCCAGTTTCCCAATGAGCTTGTTATTGAGTGGAAGGGAGATTCGATTACGTCAAAGGGTAAATTTATTTATTACCTCAAGGCCCAAAAAAAATTGATTTCAAGGGATGTATCTATCAACTTATGCGAGTTAAATCTAATGATGTTGAGCCCCCTTCTCTTGAGTCAGTCCCAATTGTAAATGAGTGTCCTGAAGATTTGCTTAGAATCCCTCCTGATAGGGAAATTGATCGATGTTCTTCCTGACACCAAGCCAATTTCCTTTTCACCATATAGAATGACCCCTATAGAGTTGAAGGAGTTGAAGGAACAACTGAAGGACTTGTTAGAAAAAGGATTCATAAGGCTGAGTGTCTCTCGATGGGGTGCTCGGGTCTTGTTTGTTTGAAAGAAGGATGGTTCCTTGAGGATGTGTATTGACTATTATCAGTTAAATAAGGTAACGATTAAGAATAAGTATCCCCTTTCCGAGAATCGATGACTTGTTTGACCAACTTCAGGGTGCCATTTTTTTTTCTCTAAGATAGACCTCAGATCAGTCTATCACTTGTTGAAAGTGAGAGAATTTGACATCCTGAAGATGGCTTTTCGAACCCGATATGGTCATTTTGTGTTTTTGGTGATGTCGATTGACAAATGCATTTGTAACCTTTGTGGACTTAATGAATAGAGTATTCAGACAGTATCTTGACACGTTCGTGATTGTGTTCATCGATGACGTTTTGGTGTATTCTACGAAGCATACCAACCACCTCAGAATTGCTTTACAGACGCTCCGAGATCATGAGTTATATGCAAATTTTTCTACATGTGAATTTTGGCTCAAATCCATGGCTTTCTTAAGACATGTGGTTTCTGTGGATGGAATTCAAGTAGATATTCAAAAGATTGAGGCGGTTAAGAAGTGGCCAAGACCAGCCTCACGACTTAGATAAGAAGTTTTATGTGGTTGGTTTGATACTATCAAAGGTTTGTTGAAGGACTTTTTTCCATAGTCGTGTCATTGACTAGACTGACTCAGAAAAAAAGAAAAAAAGTCAAGTTTCAATGGTTCGACGAGTGTGAGAATAGTTTACAAGAGCTAAAGACGAGATTGACTTCTATATTGGAGTTGACCTTGCATGATGGGACTGATAGGTTTATTATTTACTGCGATGCTTCGAGAGTAGGATTAAGATTTGTATTAATGCAAACAGGAAGGGTTTTTGCCAATGCTCTTAGGTTGTCCATGGGAAGCACCTCCCATGTGGAGGAGGAGAAAACAGAGTTAGCCAAAAAGGTTCACAGACTGGCAAGATTGGGAGTTCAACTACATGAGTCAGTCGATGGAGTTCTTGTACATAATGGGATCGGTATCATCTTTAGTGATGGAGGTAAAGGAGAAACAAGATTGAGATCTAGTTCTATTGCAGTTGAAAGATAATGTACATAAGCAGAAGGTTATGTCTTTCGCCAAAGGGAGAGATGTGGTATTGAGGTATCAAGGCATACTGTGTGTTCCTGACATTGACAATGTTTGAGAGAGAATCATGGAGGAAGCACATAACTCCAAATATTTCATTCATCCTGGCTTCACCAAGATGTATCATGACTTGAGAGAAGTCTATTAGTAGAATGGGATGAAAAGAGATATTGCGGAATTTGTTATGAAGTGTCCCAATTGTTAGCAGATCAAGGTTGAGTATCAGAAACCGAGTGGATTGGCTTGGAATATTGAAATTCTAGAATAGAAGTAGAAAATGATCAATATGGACTTCATTACTAGTTTACCAAGGTCTCAAAAGCAACATGACTCGATTTGGGTGATAGAGGACAGAATGACTAAGTCATGCTCACTTCTTGGCAGTCAAGACAACTAACACTGCATAGGAATATGCCAAGTTGTACATTCGTGAGATTGTGAGGTTGCATGGTGTTTTGTTGTCCATCATCTCAGATAGAATAGCTCAATTCACTTCTCAATTTTGGAGGTCTTTCCAGAAGGGATTGGGTACTAAGATGAATCTAAGTACAGCCTTCCACCCTCAGACAAATGGCCAGGCAGAGCATACTATTCAGGCATTAAAAGATATGTTGAAAGCATGCACTATTGTTTTTAAAGGTAATTGGGATGACCATTTGCCTTTAATAGAGTGTTCTTACAACAACAACTTTCATTCGAGTATTCAGATAGCCCCATATAAGGCACTCCACGGGAGGAGGTGTAGATCACCAATTGGATGGTTGAGGTAGGAGAAGTAGAGTTGATTGGACCAGACTTGGTCCACCAAGCTATGGAAAAGGTGAAGACATTTGGAATAAAGGAAAAATGAGTCCGAGATACATTGGCCCTTACTGAGTCATAAAGAGAGTGTGCAAAGTTGCGTAGGAGTTAGAGCTACCTTTACAATTAGCAGCTATCCACCCAGTTTTCCATGTTTCTATGCTTATGAAATGCTTAGGAGATCCTCGATTGGTGGTGCCTGTCGAGAGCATTGAGGTGAATGATAGTCTAAGTTATGAGGAAATTCTTGTCCAAGTTCTTGATCATCAGGATCGAAAATTGAGAAATAAGGAGATTGCATCTATTAACGTATTGTGGAGGAATCAGTTCATAGAAAAAACTACTTAGGAGGCAGAAGAGGCCATGAAGGCCAGATACCCCCCACTTATTCCAGTCTGTGGATGAAGAGAGAATTGACGGTAATAATTCCTTCTATGTTCCTAGTCATTGAGTTTTTCTTTCATTCCTAGATATGATAAAGTTTTAGAGTTCGAGTGAGAAATGGTATGACTTGTTAATGTGATATGATTAGTATATTTGCTACATTTGTTATTTTATTGATTTCATGAGTCATCGAGGGATGTTTGATTGTTAGAGTTCATGAGAAAATTCATGCCTTAACCTATATTCTCTTTATTCGAGGACAAACGATCCCAAGGGGGAGATAATGTAACGACCCCAAAATTTTTGTCTACTTTGGTTGGAATTGTTGGAAGATTTACACTTGGTTGGAATATTTGAAAGAGTTGTAAAGAGGATTTTTAAAAAGGGAAAGTTTACAAATTAATTATTTCGGTGGGGCCGACCATTACTGAAGGATGGACATCCTTCAGGGAAGGACAGTCGTCCTTCACACAACTTTTTGGCCTATTACTTGGGGACCGAATCTAACCATTTCCACCATCCCCCAATTGTTTTTCGTCAATATTTCTTTTGTTTTTCTACTGATTTTGACACGTAAATCATTGGAAATCAGTCCTGAGTCGAGTAGGAAAGGTTCGAGTCATTTTCAAGTCAAGTTTGACGTTTTCGGCAATTTTATTCGTGTAAGATGTTCCTATTTTCTACATATTTATAATGAGATATTCTATATAAATGAGTGTATTTTCATATACTTTTATGTACTTTATCATGAGAATATTATTTATGACGTGTTATGAAATTATTTTGATCATGTAAAGTTAATTCAAAAGACCCTACATGTCACTTTATTTACTTGAGTTAAAGATCTAAAAGAAGTTATTAATGAGGAAGTTTATTATATTTATTCTCTTTCCATTATATGAGAATTTTTCTATTTGAAACTATTTTATGTCTTGAGATTTATGTTCTACATGAAAGAGTTTATATGAGATTAAGTTGAGATTAATATGACGAATTGAAAATACTTGAGTCATTAAGTGTGGAAGTGTGTTAAACTTGAGAAATTATAAACCTATTTACATAACGTGATGAGTAAAGTTAAAACAGTCCAAATGACTGTTTGAATTGTGTCGAGCATGATAAGTTACATGATTAGTGAGCTGACTGTGTTTGAGTACTTGTATTTGATTGAATGAATTGATGAATCTTTACGACGAATTGAGATAACCCTATGAGGTTGAGGATGAGTTGATTGGTTGAGTATTGAGGACTGAGTTGATTGATCAATTGAGGAATGTTTTAGTCTTGGAAGGAGTATTGAGCATCGAGTTGGGTGACTGAGGAGCACCCTGTGCCAGCATAGGATAGACGTTTCAGCATAGTACTGACGGCTCTTGTCCTGCAAGTTGACACTCATTATGGATCTATAAGGTAGAGTTGACACGTCCTTTTCCGTGGCAAGTTAAGGACGGGCAATGCAATGATGCCACATTCGTTGTCATTCACTTAATTATAGGTGGTGGGAGGTATATGGGTTGAGAAAAACTCCCAAGCAACATTAAATGAGCATGAGCTTTAAATTGAGTTTACTTTATATATATATATATGTTGAAATGCATGAAATGTTCTAAACTTGCATATTTTGAGTTGAGCATGAGTCGATGAGATGAGGTAAGTATTCATTTTAAAACTTTACTTTTGAGCTGTTGACTTACCAGTATATTCCATGTAATGATGTCTTTTTTGGGCCTGCATATTCTCATGATGCAGATATTGGAAATAGGGGACTTCAGCCTGCCTATCACTGAGATCCAGATCAGTGCTCTTTAGAGTTGGTGAGCTCTCCTTACATTCCGGAGAAACCCTTTTTATCTTCTATCTTTTTTTAAGAACTTTATCTATTTGAGGTGTCTATTGCCTGTCATGGTACCGTCTGGATTATTGAGTAGAGGCTTCATAGACATTGAGTGAGTGGTTTGTTAAAAGTATTGTATAATTTCAAATCTTATTCTTTGGAAACTATGAGTGAGTTTTTATTAATAATATTGTATCTATTTGATTTATTTCTTCCCTGTTGAGTATGATGTAACATGAGGCCAAGAGGTTCGCTCAGAGGCTAGCAATTGTTTTCGAGTGCTAGCCATACCAAGGATACCCTCCTGGGGAGTGACATTAAGATAACATTAGAAGTCCAAAAAGATCATCAGAATAATTAATATTTACGAAAACGTCATTAATGATACAAAGAGAAAAATTGACAAAGTGTCACCTCACTTGAGGTTACATGGACACTTGGGAAAAAATTGACATTGTCGTCACTTTGACGGGAGGCTCCACGGGTCGTGTGGTGCTACACAGTCCATGTAGTGGCCCGTGGAGTTACAATTGGTGGGAAAAATGTTGCCAGGAGATCTCACGCCAAGGACCACGGCTTGTGAAGCTTACCACAGCCCGTGAGGATGGCCGTGGCACAACATGTAGCTAAGAAAACTCCTCCCACACCCACTACTCCTCACTTGCACAGACCCCACGGCCAGCCACACAGTCAATAGCAAGCCATATGGCCCGCGCCACTGGTCGTGCCCCATGCCTTAGACCAAAAATGGCCTTTTAAACCCCATAACAGTCGACACGGCTGATCCAAAGCTTCTCTGTCCATCTAAGTGCTCGTGTGACATCACTATATGGGAGGGTCTCACGAAAATGGTCACAACTCCTTCATCCGAACTTGGAATGGGGTGAAACCAAATGAGTTGAAGCTAACTCAAAGGCCTTTCATTGACATGATGTGGATCGTCTAGTTCTTTGAGTGCTAAAAGTTATGCTCGTTAAAAGTTGACCTTGGCATAAACTAACACCCCAAACTCAATTCATAAGGAAGTCTTGAACTCGTCTAAGTACTAGAAGTTTTCCCACGACCCTAATACACTCTCCACCTAAACAAATGAGGCTTGCAACATGGATACATAAGAGCATGGAGTTACAAGGTGTCTCAGTATCTCCCCCTTAGGAACATTCGTCCCCGAATGTCAAAGAAACATACACAAGGAACGTAATCATGAAGAATTTAGCCCAACATGGATCTAATAAATGCACTTAAACATTATTTTCAAAAAGTCTCAACATGAACATAAAAAATCACTATAATCTTGCCATCATAAATATGAATGCATGCAAATAACATAAGGGCCAAAATTGAAGACTTTAAATAGCATAGAGAGACTTAATTTATTACCTTACGCTTGAGTAGAGTGGAAGAGGTATGAATATCATTTTTGCATGTCCGCCTCGGTTTCCTATGTGGCACTTTCGACTTGTTGATTCCTCCAAAGGACCTCAACAAAAGCTACATCCTTCTTCCTCAACTTCGTCACTTGTCTATCGAAGATTTCTACCATGACCTCTTCATAAGTCAAATTGTCTTCGACAACACCCACAATATCTAGAGGCACAATAGCACTAGGGTCAGCCACACACTTCCTCAATATAGACACGTGGAAGACCGGATGTACCATATGCATGTCATTGGGCAATTCCAACTCATAGGCCACCTTACAAATCCTTCTCAACACTTTATAGGGATCCATAAATCTAGGGGTTAACTTACCCTTTTTACCAAAATGAATCACACCCTTCATGGGTGCGACCTTCAAATAAACCCATCACCCAACCTTGAATTCAAGATCCCTTCTCCTCATGTCAGGATAGGAATTTTGACTTTGGGCGATTTTCAATCTCTCCATGATCATCCTCACTTTCTCCATGGTCTCTATAACAAACTCCAAACCTAACAAGGCCATCTCCCCCACCTCAAACTATCTAACCGGGGATCTATAACCCCTTTCATAAAAAGCCTCAAACGGAGCCATACCAATGCTTGAATGATAACTATTATGACAATCAAACTTGATGTTCACTCTCTAATAGTAAAGCGGTCCCAGTCAAGTATAAACCTAACCAGAGGTTAGGGTCGAATCTACAGGGAATACTGGGCTTGATTATGTTAATCCACGAATAATCATTTCAAGCATTGATTACTATATTCTCTAAAATGGGGGTGGGAGTTTGTGATTCAAAATGAAGAACAAAAATAAACACAACTCTATTAATGCGAGAAGATGATCAAATTGAGGGACAACTTGGGAATTGTGTTCTCCATGATTTGTTGACTCAATTTGGAATTTTCATGCAAGATGGTAACTTAGGTTCTTTCATCCATCTTGTGAAGGTGAAGGTTGAATTTCACCATGGTGCTTGGTCGGCAACCATGGTGTGCCAATTAACCATTATCCATTGTCACAGTCCACCTCACCTTGGTCAGGTTTGGTTGATTAGATGAAAACACATCAGTCGAATCCTGTCATTTACTTCCCTTTTCCTATTCGACACTACCTTGGTCGGGATCATGATAGTAGGCGGGTTTTGTGTTGGCCACTACCAAACAAAAATCAAAGTGAAGGAAAATAAATAATACATGTAAAAACCTCATCAAACAAATCCACAAAGTCTAGGTTATTTCAAGTCAACTACTCATGGTTCCCACAACCCCAAGTTGTGGGTGCTTAGCTACTCATGGCTAAAGAAAAATCAACAACAATGAATATGAGAGACATAGTTGAGAAATTACCAAAAATAATGAAGAACAAAGACACCTTCAAGTTGAAAACCACAAGCTTGGATTAATGGAAAATAAATATAATGTGATTTTTCAATCCCCCAAAGTGGGTCTTTAAATAAAATATCGAAATCTACACTAAACCTTAGAAAATATTCAAGAGAGAATATTCAAAGTGATGGAATCTAAAAAATATTCAAAAGTCTCTAGCTAAAATGCTAACATTAAATATTAAATAGGATTCACAAAATCACCCTAGAAATTAAATAGAAAATACAGTGGGCAACAATTATGTCTCGCAGTTACTACTCGTAGGTTGACCTATGAGTCGTAATCGAGGTTTCGTAGTTAGAACTTGGCATTTTGGACTTGACTGCTATGACTCACTGTTACGAGTCATTGCTTGGGCTACGAATCAAATGCTCTTCTAGTAGTCTAGGCCTATAGTTCTGAGTCCATACTTTTGGCTCACTGTTTCTTGCTACATTTCCCACATATGCGAGTCATAATGAGACCTATGACTCGTAGGGTGGCCTCATATGGTTGATCTTCACTTTACAGATTCTTAATTTTGCTCATTGTTTCTTGCTACGAGGGCACCTTACGACTCGTAGCTTGGGCTACGAGTATTAGGGTGGATCATATGTCCTATACTTTAGCAAAATCTACAATTTTCTCCCAAAATCATGTCAACCTGTATTTTTTACAAGAACAACACAAAAACACATAAAAATCATAAAATGTCGCATTAAGAACTTGCAAAATCCCTTGTTTTAGGTATCAAATGTGTTGTATTTTAACAGCACATTAGCACCCTCAACTTAGAATTGTTGCTTGTCCTCAACTGACGACTCGATCTAAGTAGATAAAGAGAAACACATAGCAACTACTCTTGTGGCATATATATCACTTAGCTTTAATTCATGTACCCAACTCTCATTTTCAAAACTTGATTACAAAGCTTCCAAGCAAACCAAAACACAATAATGCATCTGACAATGCAACTATGATAAATGAAGGAGTATCATCAATCCACAGTCACTGAACAAGTCATATGTCAATCATGCAATGCAAATTCCTTCACATAAAAGAAGTCCCTATATTACACTCAGAAAGCAATCGAAGTTCGGGGACTATGCAAGCATTCTCACTCTCACAAATGAAATTCATGCATGATTACCAACACCATAGGCTTGCCGCTATACTCAAACTCCGGAATGTTGAATAGTTGTACTTGGATCACTTTAGGACTTAATAGGCTTGTAACGTAGGTTCATGGGGCTTAGACATGGAATTTTAGGCATGTACTGACTAAAAGCTATCCTTGAACCATGTTTTTCAACACTTTTACCTCCATAACTCAACCATTCTTATTAAACTCTCCCTTATTCTTCCTTTTCATGCTCTTCCGGGTGCTTTCTTTTTCCTTTTCAGGTGTGCCTTATTTTTGAACTCATTTTGCTATTCTTTTCAATCCGAGGCACTTTTGTTTTCTTTTTCTCTCATCCGACACACGATTCTTTTCTTCTTTCTTTGCCTCCCAACTAACCACCTCATTTTCATTACTTTACCACAACAAAGGCCACCCTCAACTTAGACTTTTAGCCTGAGGTGAAGTACACAATATACATTCCCTAAACCAGGGCCATTTTTGGTAGCCACCCTGAACTTAGGATTTTTGCCTCAATCAAGGTTCACATGTTCAAGGATAGACCAAGGCCAATATCAAGGTATTTCACAAAACAAAACTAGGCTAGCTAGGTATCAAGAAAGAAAAGGTACATGTAAAGCTCAAACGTTTGGAATAAAGGATTAACTACTACATTTGGTAGGACATTTAGGCAAAAGTGGACTTACTTAAAAGAACAATGGCCTAAGATCCTTTCCCAATCAACCATATCTCCAATCTAATCTTAGAGTAACAAGGCAAGTTCTGAGTCAGTACATAATGCAAGAATATGACAAAATAAGCTCACACACACATGGCATTGCATACACAATCACATAGACTCACAGGTCATACTTTAAGCATCAACTTGCCTCCTCTTTATTAGAACAAACATGGCCAAATAATTATATGCAAGATTGTAATGGTGACAAACAATCCCAAAAATTTTGAGGGTATCTAATTCTCAAAACATTCATAAAATCATTCAAGATTATGCATATGCCAAAAGAGAATAATCACTATATATCTACATATTATCTACACTACCTAGAAATGTCGATTCAACAGAAATTAAAAACATCCACAAGGAAAAAGAAACACGATAAGAAAGCATTGGGATCAAAAATAGGTGAAGTTATAGACTAAAGGCTACTCAGACTTCACCCTAGTCCGTAACTTTCCACACCCCACCAAAAGAAAATACTTTGTCCTCAAAGTAAGTGTATAAATACACACACACACACACACACACACTTATTTTTAAAAAACCAAAAGGGGAAACAATTATCCAACAAGTTAGATGAAACCCAATATCCAAAACAAAACATCCATAAAACCAATAATAAAATAAATTGTCTAAAGAAAAACATAAAGATAGCAAAGTATCTAAAAGCATCAATAACGTCGGGGGGTCAAAAGTATCAAACAAATAGTGCTAAAGCTCTGGCATCTATCTAGTCCTCAGGGTCCTGCAGCTCATCTCCTCCTCGGTGGTTTGGGCTACAACTGTACTTGAGCTCCCGGCTCCCTGTGCTATCTAGTGCCCCCAGTCTCTCCTCACAGCCTCTATAGCTAAGGACTCTCGCACCACCGCATTCGTAATCTTCTCCTCTAATGCTGGAACCTCACCTTCAGTATTGGGTCTCTTTTGGCTCATGGATGCATCATCACTCTCGAGAGGCCTCTTCCCATGGGTATGTGGGCGGTCATCGAATAAGTCAAACATATCATCACCCGTCGGTGCCTCCTCCCGGGCTACTATCGGAGCCGCTAACATCTTCAACAGGTCAGCCTTGAACTTGGCCAACTCATCCTTCATAGCAACCATGTCAGTGGGCCGTGCATCCTCAAGTCTCTTCTGGACCCTATCCTCAAAGGCATTTAATCTAGCATCCACTGCTCTAACTCTCTAATCTACCATCTCACGAGTGTATGCCTTGGTCCTCTCCTCTGATTCCTCGACCATCTGATGAACCCAAGGTTTGAGTTGGCTCGTCAACTACTTACCTAGAGCTCTATCTTCGCTAACCTACGCACCAAAGCCTAAAAAGCAAAAGCATACATTAGAGGATAGTCTATGAAATCAACCTAAATAGTGGATGGTGTTGGTGTAGGTATGTTTGAGGATGGCATACCTTAGTATCAACAGCTCGAGGCAGCTCTGAAGCAACTAGAGTAGAATTAGTTGTGGCAGGAATTGACTCCTGACTCTGTAGGTCTAGAGGAAATGGATCTGGAATAGGAGGAGATGTTGCTCGTTGTAAGTCCACCGAGTTTTCATTAGCCTTAATCAAGCTGGGTTCCATGGTGTGCACGGCCTTTACATGTGGGTCTAAGTAGAGGGAGACACGTACCCCTCCCTTATTACACAATCTGTGTATCAATATGGGAAAAGGTAATAAGGTCTGGGTACGAATTGTCGACTCGTGGATCTGCTCGATCATGACTCGGACCCAATCAATCTCGTAGCTAGCTAGAATGCTAGCTAGTAGTACAACTCTCTCCAAGGTGATCACCTTATCGGTAAAAGTAGGCCTGATCTGCCAACGGATAATAGACAACCAAAATTTGGCCTAGAATAAGAGGTGAGATTTTACGATCTAGTCAGCGTGGTTTGTAAGCCACGTAGCCTGAAAACCCTCCACACAAATCTGGCTAGCTATCCATCGGAGGAGCTCGATTTTTATCTCCACATTCTTCTCACTCACTGCTTTCCTCATCTTTGCGATTCTATCATCATACTCTGCGGTGGAATGAGGTACCCTCTAGTTTGGCCCAAAACTGAACCCTCCTAATAGTCTCCTCTAAGATGTCCACTATCTGACAAACTAGGACCTCTCCTAACCTCGACCGCTCTATAGGTTTCTTCCCTCTAGGAAGATCTCGAAGGATAGTGGCATAGCAGGTAGCGTAGAATTCTCGGAATAGATATGGGGCATACTTGCCCAACCTCTGTGATAGCCATCCAAGCCAGTGATGCTAGATCTATGCCTCCAAATCTGGCACCCTACTCAATCTAGAGTCATTGAGCCTAGACTCCTTGTGAAATTGCCGAATAGGTTTTCCCTATCCCTTTAGTTCTAACCCTTTATCATAGATAGCTTTCATGCCCTCGATTCCCCATCTGAAATTTCTAGGATCAGTAGAGGAAACAAGAGGATCAACTGGGGGCTGTGACTCTACAATATCATGAGGGGTCTGGGATGTCTCTTGTGAACCTGTCTCTGAGTTGTGAGGGGCTACTACCTGACCTATCTCCATTGCCCTCCTTGTCAGACTGGAAGGAACTAGTAACTTTCATCGGGGTTAGTGCAACTCTGCCTCTAGTCTGGGGCACATTTTGCCCTGGGGCCAATCTTGACTATGTGGACCTCAAATCCTTCTGACTGATTATCATCTGAGGGTGCATCCCTCAACTATCGACCCAAAGCTTTAATAGCTTCTTTTCTAGCCTTCAGAACTATAGAACCTGAAAATTACATTGCAAACCTATAATGAGCACCATAATGTATTGGTAATCAAGAATCAGTAAACAAAAGAAACAAGAAGAACCAAACACTAAAAAGAGAAACGCAAAAAAAATCTACAGGTACGAGGAATAGGTACAACTCGTAGGATGACCTATGAGTAGTACAGTAGCCTTGTAGTTCTATGGTGCCTGAAAAAATGACATTTTGATCACAGATACGAGGCTCAGGTACGACTAGTAGAATGACGTACGAGTCATAGCCTGGGCTCGTAGTAGGTAATAGAATGAAATTTTAGAACAAGGCAGGTCTGTCCTAGGAGTCCCTCACTATGATTGTCGTAGTCACTATGAATCATAGGCGGGTTTCGTATGGCAAGTGTTAAGGGACCATAGGTGATTGTTACCTCAAACGAGGGACCCTTAAGACTCGTAGGGTGGCCTATGAGTCGTAAGGGGTCCTTATAGTAGAAAATAGAAGGCACCTGTGGTATCTTTAACCTTTCCACACAACCCAACAAATCATGAAAAATAAGAGTAAATAGCATCAAAGTGAGAATTTAAACAATATTTCGAGAACACAAGTAAACCCAATACTAAATCATGATAACCCTGAATCAACACTCATCCACCAAAATTCTATAAATGCATAACATGATAAAAAAACAGTTCCTACTTATCGTCGAGGAATACTTAAGAAACATCGATCCCCAAACTTATAATCATCAACACAGTACACAACAATGGAGATTTAAGAGAGTCCTAAACAAGTACAAACAAGGGCATCATGAATGATCCTGTTTAAACACACACCAATAACCCCAAATTTCAACCTCGACATTAATTTCAAAAATTTATCAACCGAAAATCATGTGCAACACATATGATCATCAGATCATCATCCCAACCACCCAACAAGAACAACCATACATTTTAAAATTCATACTGGGGAGTTCAAATCAACCCAATCCTACTTCTCATGTTTACAAAATCATTTTCTCATAGATATACTCACTATGATCATCAAACACACAATCATCTGCAGTATATAAAGAAGTCAACACATGAATGTGCCAAAGTTAACCAAGGAAACTTGCCGATTGAGAGAATGAAAACCAAAAGGATGCAATGTGAAAACCAATAGGAGGCCGAAAACCCTAAAAATGGGTTTGCAAGAAAACCTCACCGAAATTCAGTGGGTCTGATAGAAATTTAGGATCGGAACAGTAGAGATTAGGAGTGGGAAAACTTTTGGGAGAAGGAATGTTTAAAAGAATGAGGGAAATAAGGGGTTAAATGAATATTTGACTCCTAATATACTCAATTAGGTTGGCATTTAAAATTCTGCATTTCGGAGCTACGAAACCCCAACTACGAGTCGTAGGGCTTCGTACGACTGGTAGGTCCCAGTCTCGTAGCAGATCCAACACTTAGAAAAATTTATGTTTCATACCTGGACACTATGAACCCCACTTATGACTCGTAGGGGACCTACGAATCGTAAGGTTGGCTCATAGTATATGTACCAACTTTAATTTATCACAGTTTCCTTCTACGAGGCATGAGTATGAGTCATAGTGTGCAATATGATTCGTAGGCTTGATCATAGAGGTTGCTCCAAATGCAATTTCCTTCAAGCCTTCTACTTTTGATTTATTCTTGCAAACCAAACCTCAAGATGCACCAATTTCCATAAATATCACAACTGATTCAATGTTTCAACACTCAAAATAAACATCAATCCACTACCTAACAATTTAAACAACCAAAACAAACTTAAAACAAGCCAACAACATAAAAGATACATGGGTTGCCTCCCAAGAAGCACCTTGTTTAACTTCGTGGTTCGACTTTGTCATCATCCATCATCCAAAATCTTCAATGGCCCAAACTTCACTCTTAAACTCATCCAGATGTTTCACTGATTGGCGGATGTCAAACACAACCTCTGCATCATTGACCCTGAACAGAAGTTAACTGGAATCTATATCCACCAAGTCTCTCCCAGTAGCCAGAAATGATCTGCCCAATATGATGGGTAACTAAAAATCAACCTCGCAAACAAGGAGCACAAAATCAGCGGGAAAGATGAATTTATCAACTTTCACAAGCATATCAAGAAGTATTCCTTTCGGCTTTTTGATAGTTCTATCCACCATGAGAAACCGCATTCTTGTCAGAGTAGGTGTACCAAGACCCAGCTTTTTGAACACAACAAGAGGCATTAGATTGATACTTGCTCCTAAGTCACACAATGCTCTTGCGAATTCTACATCACCAATGGTACAAGGAATAGTGAATGCACCGCGATCCTCTCATTACTGGGCAAGGCATTTAGTCATGATGGCACTACATTGCTGGAGCTCTTGGCTCAACATGCGCTTCTTTGTCACAAAATCCTTCATGTACTTGGCATACCCGGGCATCTTTTCCAAAGCTTCTAGAATGGGAATTTTGATGGATAACTGCTTTAGCATCTAGAAGAAGTGTTTGAATTTGCCATCCTCCTTCTTTTTACATCTTTAAGTGAAGGGTGGAGGAGCATTTGGGATGACCTTAGCCTTTTCTTTCTATCTCAATTCTTCACTTTGTATCCTATCACTCTCCAAACCTTTTTCCTCATCCATAACTTGGTTATCAGTACCCTTCTCACAAGCTTCATCCTCAACATCTAGCATTAGGGGGATCGATGGTACTTTTACCACTTCTAGTCATGACCGCCATGCAATACCCCTCAGTCTTGGGATTTTGAACCATATTGCTTAAAAAAAGTGCCTTTCTGGTGTTGGTTAAATTGCGAAGGCACTTGCCCAAATTGTTGTTCCAATTGTTTGATAGTCACCGAGTGAGACTCTTTCTTTTGGCTTTTTCTTGAAATCTTTGATTTCATTCCTTTCAAATTCTCATCTTGATGGTGAGCTCTCTTCAACAACTTGTCGAACATCTCTTCAATCCTAGAAGTACTTGATCTGGCATCACATTTACGGGGCGGCACATAAGGACCATTTCAATAACCATCTGTTCTATCCCATTAGGCATCCAACACTCTTTCCTTTTCATAATAACCACCTCGATTGTCTCTATATGCACCATCTCGGTTGTAGTTCTGACCTTGATTCTCAGAAACTTGCCGCTAATAGTCTGAATTGGGCCCTTGGGGGTTGTTCTAGAAACCCACTGATTGGTTACTCATAAAGCAAACATCTTCATCAAAGAATGGTTCATCATACACAGGTGCATTAGGAGGTTGGTGTGTCACCGCTTGAACACTCGCTTGATTATGCTTTAAGACAAAATCCATGCTTGTGCGAAGTTGGGTAAGTTGTTGCATGATCTCCTCTTTGACTTAAGCTTTGTAATCATTAATTTTTACCGTACAAGAAGTATTCATGGACTCTCTCTTTGACCCTATGCTCTATTGGTTTTAACCACTTGCTCTATCCTTTCGACGATCAATGGAAAAGGTTGATCAAGAAACATGCCTAGCATAATTGTGTCGGCACAAGCTTGACTATTCTCACCAAGAGCCCGATAGAAGATCTCAACCAAGGCATCATCAACAATCTTATGATCAAGAACCATTTACAAACACACACTTCGTGAACCTCTCCCATATGGTACTAATAGAGTCACCAGGCAATTGCTCAAAATTATTTATGTGGTCTTTGAGGTTTAGCTTCTTTGACCTTGGAAAGAACTTTTCTAGAAAAACTCTCTGAGGCTCTGCCCAACTTGTTATTATACCTTGAGGAAGCTCAGACAACCAAACAGTTGCATTACCAGTTAGTGACAATAGGAACACTTGCAAACCAACTGCATCCAAAGAAAGATTTTGTGTTCCTATGACACTCTTGCAGACGAAGACAACGTTATGGATATGACGATGAGCATCCTCTGAAGGTAACCCTGTGAACAAACCATGGTTTTGGAGCACTTGGTGTAATCCACTCAACATCGTGAACTTAGTGTTTGCCAGTAATGGTGGCAACACTATAGCACCAGTAACGTTCATGTCCATAGGGTTTAAGCGATATTGATTCCAACCATAAGCGTTTTCATTGAAATCCCTAAGTTGTGGCCTATTATCCCTTGGTGGTGGATTCTCCTCTCTTCCCATATCATCATCATTCACATTCATTTCTTCCTTAACCACGATATCATCTTTCACATGACCTATTCTTCTAGTGATTCGACGGATCTCTAAATTGAACAAAGTTAAGGGATTGCCCTGGCTCCTTCTATTAGGCATACAACCTAGTACACCCTACAAATAAGACCAAATAGCAAAAAAAATAATAATAAAAGTAAAATACAAGAGAATCTAGAAACTAATACTTGAATTAACTAATAGTGAAATCAAGTCACGAACCTAGCCATATTCCCTGGCAACGACGCCATAAATTTTGATGTTCACGCTCCAAAAGTAAAGCGGTCGCAGTCAACTATAATCCTAACCAAGGGTTAGGGTTTAATCCACAAGGAATACGGGGCTTGACTATGTTGATCCACCAACAATCATTTCAAGCATTGATTACTATATTTTATAGTATGGGGGGGGGGGTTTGAGATTCAAAATAAAGAACAAAAATAAACACTACACTATTAAGGCGAGAAGATGATCAAATTGAGGGACAACTTGGGAATTGTATTCCCCATGATTCATTGACTCAATTACCCTAGACAACATGACTCGAATTAGAAATTCACATGCAGGACGGTAACTTAGGTTATTCCATCCCTCTTGTGAAGGTAAATGTCGAATTTCACCATGGCACTTAGTCGACAACCATGGCGTGCCAACTAACCATTACCCATTGTCCCATTCAACCTCCCCTTGGTCAGGTTTGGTTGAATAAACGAGAATACATCAATTGAATTATGTCATTTACTTCTCTTTTCCTATTCATCACTACCATGGCCAGGATCGTGATAGTAAGCTGGGTTTGGTGTTGGCCACCACCAAACAACAATCAAAGTGAAGGAAAATAAACAATACATGCAAAAAAAACCCATCAAAGAAATGCACAAATCTAGGTTATTTCAAGTCAACTACTCATGGTTCCCACAACCCCAAGTTATGGGTGCTTAGCTACTCATGGCTAAAGCAAAATCAACAACAATGAATATGAGAGACATAGTTGAGAAATTACCCAAAAATATGAAGAACAAAGGCACCTTCAAGTTGAAAACCATAAGCTTGGATTAATGGAAAAGGAGTATAATGTGATTTTTCAATCCCCCAAAGTGGATCTTCAAATAAAAAATTGAAATTTACACTAAACCATAGAAAATATTCAAGAGACAATATTTAAAGTGATGGAATCTGAAAAATATTCAAAAGTCCCATGCTAAAACCCTAACATTAAGTATTTATACTATTCGCAAAAACACCCTAGAAATTAAATAAAAATACAACTAGCAGCAATTATTCTCGCAAATAAGACTCATAGGGTGGCCTACGAGTCATAATCGAGGTTTTGCAGTCAACACTTGGCATTTTGGACTTGACTGCTATGACCCACTGTTATGAGACATTTCTTGGGCTACGACTCGTATGCTCTTCTTATAGTCTAGGCCTATAGTTCTTGGTCCAAACTTTTGGCTCACTGTTCCTTGCTACGATCCGCACCTCTATGAGTCATAATAAGACCTACGAACTCATGGGGTGGCCTCGTATTGCTGACCTTCACTTTGTAAATTCTTCAGTTTGCTCACTGTTTCTTGTTACGAGGGAACCTTATGACTCGTAGCTTGGGCTATGACTTGTAGGGTGGCTTGTATATCCTGTACTTCAGCAAAATCTGCAATTTTCTCCAAAATCATGCCAACCTTTATTTTCTACAAGAACATCACAAAAACACATAAAAATCATAAAAAGTCGCATTAAGAACTTGCAAAATCCCTTGATTCAAGCATCAAATGTGTTGTATTTTGATAGCACATCAAAACTCAATCAATGGAAGATGATCATCCCAACTACCTTTAAAATCCAATACACAAGCTCTAAGCATATCCTGAAGAGTTCGGATAGTTCTTTTGGCTTGGCCATCCGTTTGAGGTGAAAAGTCGTACGAAGCTTAACCTTGGTACCAATAGCTCTTTGGAAGGACCTCCAAAATTGTGAAGTGAATTAAGCACCACAATCTGATATGATAGACAAAGGCACCCATACAATCTCACCAACTTATGGATATACAATCTAGCATAGTCTTCGACACCATATGTAGTCTTAACTAGTAGTAAATAAGCCTACTTTGTCATCCTATCAACCACAACACAAATAGAATCAAAACCCTTTGTAGTCTTAGGTAACCCAACCACAAAATCCATGTTAATTTCCTCCCACTTACAAGGAGGAATCTTTATATCTTGCGCTAGGCCACTCGACCTTTGATGTTCATCTTTGATTTGTTGGCAATTATGGCAACCAGACTCAAACTTAGCGATGTCTTTCTTCATACCTCCCCACCAATAGACCTCTCTCAAATCCCTATACATCTTTGTAGGACCAGGGTGAATAGAATAGGAAAAATTATGGGCCTCATCAAGAATCTTCTCTATCAAGTCATGAACACTAGGCACATACAACCTACCTTAGTACCTAAGGGCACAATCTCCCCCTTGGGAGAAAACCTCTACCTTACCATCTCTCACCAAGGTCTTCAACTCTAACAAGGCGGGCTCAAGATCTTACTTTTCCTTTACCTCTTCCAAAGAAGATTTAGAACCATCAACCACCACTACCCCACCATTGTCAACCTCTTCCAACCCAATCCCCAATCTAGCCAACCGATGGACCTCCCTAGCCACTTTCTTGCCATTGTCATCAAGATGAGCTACGCTACCCATAGACACCCTACTTAAAGCATCGACCATATTATTAGCCTTATCGAGATGATAATACACACTCATATCATAGTCTTTAAGAACCTCTAACCACCTTCTTTGTCTCAAGTTAAGATCTTTTTGAGTGAACACATATTGTAGGATATTATGATCTATAAATACATCAACATTCACCCCATATAAATAATGATGCCAATTTTTCAAAGAAAATATCTCGACGGCCAATTCAATATCATGGGTAGGATAATTCTTTTCATGCACTTTGCGTTGTCTAAAAGTATAGACTATTACCTTACCATTTTGCATCAAACACAACTCAACCCAATTCTTAAGACATCACAATACACAACAAACCATTATAGCCCTTCTGGTAGTGACAAGATATGAGCAGACACCAGCTTATCTTCAAGGTTTGGAAACTCTTTTCACACTCATCGGTCCACACAAATTTAGCCTACTTTTGGATCAACTTAGTCATAGGAGAAACAATAGAGAACCCATTCATGAATCTCCAATAATAACCCACTAAGCCTAAGACGCTTCTACTATCCAAAGGGGTCAAAGGTCTAGGCCAATTTCTAATCACTTTCGTCTTTTTAGGAGCCACCTTAATACCATCCCCCGACACTAGATGACGTAGAAAGGCAACCTCTTGCAACTAAAACTCATATTTCTCATACTTAGCATACAACTTCTCTTCCCTTATCCTTTGTAGTACCACCCTCAAATGACTTACATGCTCCTCCTCAGTATGGAAAAAGATCAAAATATCATTAATGAAGACCACAACAAATGAATCAAGGCAGGGTTTAATGACCCTATTCATAAGATTCATGAAGATGTTCGGTGCATTGGTCAACCCAAAAGACATAACTACGAATTCATAGTGCCCATACCTAGTTCAGAAGTCCATCTTAGGAAGGTCACACTCCCTCGCCTTCACTTGGTGATACTGGGACCAAAGATCAATCTTAGAGAAGTGACTAGCCCCTTAAAGTTGGTCAAAAGGATAATCAATCTTTGGTAGAGGATACCTATTCCTGATGGTGACTCTATTAAGTTGTCGATAGTCAATACACATTCTAACGGACCCATTCTTCTTCACAAATAACACTGGTGCACCCTAAGGCGATCGACTAGGCCTAATAAACCCTTCTCCAACAAATTTCTCAATTGTTCTTTCAACTCCTTCAACTTCGTCGAGGCCATATGGCAAGGAGGAATAGAAATAGGGTGAGTCTCAGGAAAGAGGTCTATGCCAAAATCTATTTCCCTTTTGGCAGGGACACCAGGACGGTCATTTAGGAAGACATCAAGAAACTCGTTAACCACCGAAACTGACTCTATAGGAAGGATTTTAGACTCCATCTTAGGAAGGTCACACTCCCTCGCCTTCACTTGGTGATACTGGGACCAAAGATCAATCTTAGAGAAGTGACTAGCCCCTTAAAGTTGGTCAAAAGGATAATCAATCTTTGGTAGAGGATACCTATTCCTGATGGTGACTCTATTAAGTTGTCGATAGTCAATACACATTCTAACGGACCCATTCTTCTTCACAAATAACACTGGTGCACCCTAAGGCGATCGACTAGGCCTAATAAACCCTTCTCCAACAAATTTCTCAATTGTTCTTTCAACTCCTTCAACTTCGTCGAGGCCATATGGCAAGGAGGAATAGAAATAGGGTGAGTCTCAGGAAAGAGGTCTATGCCAAAATCTATTTCCCTTTTGGCAGGGACACCAGGACGGTCATTTAGGAAGACATCAAGAAACTCGTTAACCACCGAAACTGACTCTATAGGAAGGATTTTAGACTCCACATCCTTAAACTTCACAAGATGATAGAGACACCACTTAGATATCAACCTTTGGGCTTCAATGCAAGAAATAAACCTACCCTTGACCACCACATCATAACTCTCCCACTAAATGATGGGTTCATTGGGGAATGGGAATTTGACCCTACGAGTTCTATCAATAGAGGCGTAGTATGTATGCAACCAATCCATCCCAAGAATAATGTCAAAATCTAACATGTCCAACTCAACAAAGTCACATGGCAATATTTTATGCAAAATACAAATAGGATAATTTTTATAGACTCTTCTAGCAACAATAGATGAACCAACGGGAGTAGACACCTCATATGGGTCACACAACAACTCGGGTTTAGCATGAATCTTTTTGGTAACAAAGAGTGTAACAAAAGAAAGAGTGGCACCCGAGTCTATCAATGCACATACATCAAAATCAAAGACTTTTAATATATCGGTGATGACATTGGGAACCTCATCAACCCCTTGCCTCCCATGAAGAGCATAGAACCAATTGTGCCTTAGGGCACCACCTTGTTGGCCTCCCCTTACCAAAGGGACTGCATTTGCACCCTGGCCTTGTGGATGACCATCTCTACCCTTGTTTTGATTACGAGGACAATCAATCTTCTTGTGACCCATTTCTCCATAACTATAGCATGCATTAGTGTCCCTCGAACATGAGCCTATATGACTCCAACCATATTTTGGACACATAGCATTGGGTGCCACACTACCATCACCTTGGACCCTTGGGTTGTCATTGGTAAACCTTCTATTAGGAGCATTGGAAGATCCTTGGCCTTGATGAAACCGACCACCCTTGGGACCTTGGAACTTGTCATCAAATGGGCCCTCTTGGTGTCACTACTCCTCCTTTTTCTAAGCTTCTTCCCTCCAATTGTTCGGAATAGGTCATTAAGCGGGACAAATCCATTTCACTAATCAACATAATAGCTCGACACCCCTCATTCACCAAATTGAATACATCCATCATAAACTTGTTCATTATAGAACTCGAATCGGCAACCAAGTGTGGAGCATATTTAGAGAGTTGGTTGAACATGAGGGCATACTCCCTCACACTCATTAACCCTTGCTTCAAATTCATGAACTCCATCATTTTGCCCTTCCTAAGCTCAAGAGGGAAGAACCGTTTTAGAAACGCCGCCTTAAACTCTTCATAAAATATAACATTGTGGTTCCCCTTCTCTTCCTTCCATTAATAAAACCATATTTGGGCCGCCCCCTTGAGTTGGTATGCCACCAACTCCGCCTTCTCCTCCGACCTACCACCCACAATAGCCGACACTTTTGTACACCTCATCAATAAATTCTTGAGGGTTTTCATCCACTTTTGACCCATGGAACTCTTGTGGGTCATCCTCATAAAGTCCATCAACCTAGATCCCAAGGTAGGAGCATGAGGGGCTTGGTCCCATTGATTGATTTGGTTAGTCATGGCTTGAGTTAGCAAGGTGAGAGCATCTCAGAGCTCTACATGAGCTGGTTGTTCTTCGAGTGTATAGGCTCTTCTTCCTTTTGTGTTAGGCATAATCAAAAAATGGCAAAGAACATTCATTAGAGGGGGAACCTTACCTTACATCTATAGCACAACATAGCTCAAGAAGAAGGAAAACATTTCCTAAAACGTCTCATAGCCTCTTACTCATAGTCGTGGTGCATAACACAACAATGAATAAAACTTTAATCAATACGGTGTGTTGGATGCCGAGGACCATTAACAACCTAGTGCTTTGATACCAAGTTTTTCACGACCCAAGCCTACTACCTAGATGTGACACAGCGAATGGGAACCCGAAGGGTCCCCAATCAAGCCTCTTAGTATATCATTGACATATCCTTGGTTGCAGAAGCAAAGTAAACAATATCAAGAGAATAAAATTAAAAATAAAGACTAAGAGAAGAGGTTAGTAGCATAAATCATAAAGAGTCAAAGCTCAACGTAATTACATCACTTGTCAAAAATACCTCTAAAATAGATTAGGCAGAGACCAAGACAAGCTTTTCAGGCTCACCCTTTTAGTAACAAGTGTTCATCATAAGGAAATATAAAAGCAAAAGAGAGAAAGTCTAATGTCCTAGAACTTAAGGACTCACCAAAAGTTATCTCTAAGATGTCAAAACTAGCCACGAGTAGAATGATCGTGAGGAGCTTCGGTTCTTACATGGTAACATCATATAGGCATAGAGTATGCGTTAGAACATTTGAATGTATTAAGTATGTAGAATGCAATGCAACAAAAGATAGGCAACATAATCAAAATGAATAATTGTAAGCAAGAGATAGTATATTAGTAATATGGCATGCATGAATGTGCTTGAAGTAAAACGTGCTTATATATAACATATTACATGTGTAGTAAGAGACCATCATCATAGACCAAGTAACTTTGTACTTGGAATACAAGGTGAACCACCCCTTGGAGGTGATTGAGGTATCAACCCCTCAATTTGATTAATGGGTTTACGACCTCCCATCCAAGGTGATTGAGGTATTAACTAGTCAAATTTGTTGATGGTTGTCACACCCTACAACCTATGGTGATTGAGGTATCAACCCCTCAATTGGTTGATGGTTGTCACACCTTACCATCCATGGTTATTGAGGTATCAACCCCTTAATTGATTGATGGTTGTCACACCCTACCATCCATGGTGTGGTAAACTTGCAACACTAAAGGTACTTTTCATGAACACAACACATATATACCTCCTCTCATCATCATAAAGTCATTCAAATCATAGGTCATGCAATGGATTATCAATAGCTCAAGAATCCCAAAACCAAACATTTTATCAAACACTTGGCGGGTGTGTAATGCCAGTATAAAATCATGCAATTCAAGAGTGAAATCATGTGAGAAAATCAATGTAAAACCAGCCACCAATACTTGGGAATACCCTCATGCAAGATACATCAAAACCCCTCGTGAAATCACATAATAGAACATCGATCCCTAGTTTAAGACATGCATAGTTGAACAATATTTCATAAACCCTAATATAGTTTATCATCAATTTCATAATAAGTAATATCCATAAGTAAATTGACTTAGATACATGCAATTTTAAGTAAAAAGGAGGGTTGGGCACCATGGGTGAAAGGACCCAATGGTTGAAACCTGCATACCTTAGAAATGGAGAGAAAGATCGACAAAGTGTCACCTCACTTGAGGTTACATGGGTAATGCGACACTCCACGAGTTATGTGGAGTGCCCGTGAGATGATACTTAGTCAAAAATTTGGATGTTGGGACACTTCGAAAAAAATTGACGTCGTCATCACTTTGAAAGGAGGCTCCATGGGTCGTGTGGTGCTACATACTTCGTGTAGTGTCCCGTGGATTACACTTGGTGGGAAAATATTGCCAGGAGATCCTGCATCAAGGACCAGGGCTTGTGGAGCTTGTCGCGACCCGTGAGGATGGCCATGGCACAACACTTAGCCAAGAAAACACCTCCATGACTATTCCTCACTTGCACACACCCCACGGCCAGCCACACGGTCTATGGTAAGCCACACGGCCCATACCACTAGACCTGCCCCATGTCTTAGAACCCAAATGGCCTTTTCCATCCCAAAATAGTCCACAAGGCTCGTCCAAAGCCTCACTATCCGTCTAAGTGCTCGAGTGACATCACTGCACGGTAGGGTCTCATGAAAATGGTCATAACTCCTTCAACCGAACTCAGAATGGGGTGAAACCAAGTGCGTTGGAAAGCTAACTCAAAGTGGTTTCATTTGACATGTTATAGGTCATCTAGGTCTTTGTGTGCTAAAGGTTACGCTCATTTAAATATGACCTTGGCACAAACCAACACCCAAAACTCAATTCATAAGGAAGTCTTGAACTCGTCTAAGTACTAGAAGTATCTCCACGACTTTAATACACTCCCCACCTAAATAAATGAGGCTTGAAACATAGATACATAAGAGCATGGAGTTACAGGGTGTAACATTAGGATCCATCTTAATGCTATCAACCGACAACACATGTCCCAAAAATGCAACCTCTTTCAACCAAAACTCACTTTTCTCATATTTTGCATACAATATCTCCTCCCTCAAGATTTACAACACCACACTGAAGTGATCCACATGATCCTCCTCATTATGGGAATAAATAAAGATATCATTAATAAAAACCACTATTAATAAGTCAAGGTAGGGTTTTAAGACCTTATTCATAAATTCTTAAATATAGTTGGTGCATTAGTTAACCCAAAGGATATAACAACAAACTCAATATGCCGATACCTAGTCCAAAAAGCCATCTTAGGAATGTCACACTCCCTTACTTTGACTTGGTGATACCTGGACTGAAGATCAATCATACAGAAGTGATTATCCCTTTGAAGTTAATCAAAAAGGTCATCAATCCTTGGTAGAGGGTACTTATTCTTTATGGTGACCCTATAAAGTTGGTAATCAATGCACAGTCTAAGAGAACTATCCTTCTTCTTCACAAATAACATTGGTGCACCCCAAGGTGACTTACTAGGCCTTATAAAACCCTTCTCTAACAAATCCCTTAATTTCTTCTTCAACTCTGCTGGGGTCATATGGTAAGGGGGAATAGAAATGGGTTGAGTATTTGTAAGAAGGTCTGTACCAAAGTCTAGTTCCATTTCGGGAGGAACACCGGAAAGCTCATCTGGAAAGACATTAAGGAACACTTTGACCACCAGAACTGACTCTATAGGAAGGACTTTGGACTCAACATCCCTAACTCTTACAAGATGGTAGAGGACCCCTTAGAAATCAACTTTTGGGCTTTAAGACAAAGAAATAAATCTACCCTTGACCACCACATCACAACTTTCCTACTCAAGGATGGGCTCATTAGGGAATTGGAACTTGATCCTATGGGTTCTACAATCACTAGAAGCATAATATGCTTGAAACTAATCCATCCCAAGAATGACATCAACATCCACCATATATAACTCAACAAAATCACAAGGAAAGATTTTATGCAATATGAATATGGGACAATTTCTCTACTCTTCTAGCAATAATAGACTCACAAATGGGGGTAGACACTTCATAGGGCCCACACAATAATTTGGGGTTGACATGAAGCTTTTTGGCAACAAAAAGAGTAATAAAAGAAAGAGTGTCACCCGACTCTATCAAAGCATACACATCAAAATCAAAAGCCTTTGACATACCGGTGATGATATTGAGCATCTCACCTACACCTTGTCTCCCTTGAAGAGCATAGAACCTATTTTTCCATGGAGCACCCCCTTGTTGGCCTCCTCTTCCCTTTGGTCCCGTATTTGCACCTTGGCCTTATGGACGACCATCTCTACCTTTGTTTTGTGCATATGGGCAATAAATTACCTTATGACCCACTTCACCATAACCAAAGCAAGCATTAGAATTCTTCAAACATGGACCACTATGATTTCGTTCACACCTTGGGCACCTAGGATTTGACACCCCACCACCACCTCCTTGGAACCTTTGATTATCATTAGCAAACCTCTTTTTAGGAGCTTTGGAAGACCCTTGGCCTTGGAACTTGTGGCCTTGAGGAAACCGGCCATCCTTGGGATTTTTGAATCCATCTTCAATACAGGCCCTCTTGGCCTCACTACTTGTTCTCTTTCTCAACTTTTCACCCTCTAGTTGTTCGGCATAATTCATGAGGTGGGACAAGTCTATATCATCTATGAGTATGTCAGTACAACACTCCTCATTCGCCAAGTCAAACACACCTGACACAAATGTGTTCATCCTAGACCTCGGCTCGGCAACCACTTGAGAGGCATACTTGGGGAGTTGGTTGAACTTGAGAGCATACTCCCTTATACTCATAGACTATTACTTTAGATTCATAAATTCCATCATTTTTGCATCCCTTCGCTCAATAAGAAAGAACTGGTTGAGAAATACCGCTTTGAACTCTTCCCAAAGGATAGCATCACCATTCTCCTTATCCATCTTCACTGAGTGAATCATGTGCAACCCCTTCGAGTTGATAGGCCGCCAACTCCGCCTTTTCCTCTAAATTAACCCCCATGATGGACAACACCTTATACACCTCATCAATGAATTCTTGTGGATCCTCATCTACCTTGGACCCATAGAATGCCGATGGGTTCATTCTAGTAAAATCCCTCACCCTTGAGGCCAGAGTAGGAGGATGAGGGGCTTGGGCCCCTTGGTTGATTTGATTAGTCATGGAATGGGACAACATGGTAATAGCTTCCCAAAACTCCTCATGGGCCACTCCCCCATCTTGAGCAGCTTGAGGAGCGGGAGGTGCCGGTTGCTCCTCGGGAGTACGGGCTCTTCTTCCTCTTAGAATTGACATGATCTGGAATAGCAAGGAACATTCATTAGAGGAAAAGACTTACCTTACTCCAAAGTCATGACATAGATCATGAAGAAGGGAAACATTTTCTAAAATGCCTCATAACCTTTTACTCATAGTTGTAGTGCACTTCACAACCATGAACGATATTCTAGTCGACGCGGTGTGTTGGATTCTGAGGACCATTAACAACCTAGTGCTCTGATACAAAGTTTTCATGACCCAAGCCTAGGTCCTAGACGTGATATGGCGAATGGGGAACCTGAAGAACCCCAAACAAGCCTCTTAGCATATCAATCACACATCTTTGGTCGCAGAAGAAAAACATCACCAACAAGAGAAATAAAGAAGGGAAACGAGACTAAGGGAAGTCTTGGGTAATCATAAAATATTCAAGAGTCAAGATCATAGCATAATTACATCAATTGTTCCAACAACACCTCAAGCATAAATTGGGTGGGGACCAAGACACTTTCCGGGCTCACCTTCATAGTACCAAATGTTCAACATAAAGAGATAATAAAAGCAAGAGTAGCACAGCTAGTGTTCCCAAACTTAAGAACTCACCAAAAGCATATCTTCAAGATTCCAAAACTAGCCACGTGGCAGATGATCGTGAGGTGCTCTGATTCCTACATGGTAACATCATGTAGGCATAGAGTATGCATTAGTACATTTGAATATACAAAGTATGTAGGATGCAATACAACAAGACATAAGCTAATATAATCAAAATGCATAATCATTAGCAATGGATGAGTATAATATCAATATGGAATGCATGATCAATGCTTGAAGTAAAACATGCTTGTAAATCATATATCTTATATATAACAAAATACATGTATGGGAGAAGACCATAATCATAGACCAATCAACTATTACTCGGAATCCAAGGCATGTCACCCCCTTGGAAGGTGATTGAGGTACCTACCCCTCAATGTGGTAATATGGGCATGTCACCGCCCGACAAGGTGGTCAAGGTACATACCCCTCGACACGGTAGTATGGGCATATCACCCCCCAATAAGGTGGACAAGGTACATACTCTTTGACATGGTAGTACAGATGTCTCACCACCCAACAAGGTGGTCAAGGTACATACCCCTTGACATGGTAGTACAGGCATGTCACCCCTCGACTAGGTGGTCGAGGTATGTCACCCTCCCAACAAGGTGATTTGGCATGTCACCCCCCAACAAGGTGTGGTCAACTTGCAGCACTATAGATACTTTTATGAATTCAATACATACATACAATCCGTTAATCAACATAAAGTCCTTTGACATATAAACCATGTATTAGATCATCAATAGCTCAAGTATTCTTGTCAAGACATTTTATCAAACACTTGGCGGGTGTGCAATGCTAGTTCATAATCATGCGATTCAAGAGTGAAGTAATGTGAGAATACTTAATTTAAATCAACCCACCAACACATAGTAAAACCCTCATGTAATATACCTTGAAATCCATCATCAAATCTCATAATAGTTCATAGTTTCATAGTCCAAAACATGCATAGTCACAATAGACAAACCTTTTCATAGTATAAGCTTGAAATAGTTAGACATGTGTTTCCAATAAACATTTCATAAAACCGAAACATAATTTTTAATCATAATTCATAATAAGTAATACCATAAGTAATACATCTTGAAAACATACAAGTTTCATAAAAAGGAAGGTTGGACATCATGGGTGAAACGACTCAATGGTTGAAACCCACATACCTCAAATTTGGGGATTTCCTTGATGTAGATTTGAATGAGAACTTGAAGCTTGAATG